>JAZGTJ010015629.1:0-13242 GCA_036877575.1 Botia almorhae | reverse complement strand
GTTTGTGTTCCACAGACAAAAACAACATAAAAGCGGTTTGAATGTAAATTTAGGACTGTTTAAATGCTGTTAGAATTTACTGTCTAGAAGGCATTGATATATTCATCTCCAGGTATTGCTTGACTCGATGCATCGAAGCTGACTTTCTTATTGTTCATGCTATGTTAGCTATAAAGCTAACTAATCAAATGCTCACATTTCCATATAACATATTCAAAATATGTTATGTCCTTAAAATTTTAAAAGACTCAATTTTTGAATTAGCCAAGGCCACTTTGGATCTAAAACAAGCTCACACAGCCACAAAACAATGGCTTTTCATCAGTTTTTTAAGACTTCTCAAAAATTGCTGTTAAAGGAGATGGTTACTGGATATTTTCTCAAAGTTTAGACATGTGTAAAAATAATATTAATTTTAGCCTCATGAAAGAAACATTTTGGGTTTTAAGATTAAGTTACAATTGACTGTTTCCTCTTCATAAAAGGCCAGTAAAGATGCAAGATGCTTCCTAACAAATTAATTTATATCCAAAAACTCAGACATCTTCATCAAATGATCAGACTTTAAAGCAGTTTAATCCCTGGAACTGTATTCACATTGTGAAGCCTTTGTGTAATTATCAGGTCTTGAAAGAGAAACAGAAAGGGAATTAGTAGAGGAGCGGATGGAAGAAACCTCAATTGAAACAGTGAGCTGCTGTGGGTTATTTGAGGAAAAATAATGAGGTTGCTCTGAGGGTTGGGGAGGTGACTAACAGAACTGCTTGTTAACTTCCTTCTTTGTTGCAATGTACCACTCTGTGACTGTTGAATGAAACAAAATAGTGGTTGCTGGTGCCAGATAAAGTGGTCCCTGTTTTGTGCTGATAGGTTTTTAGCCTGTATTTCCTTCTGTTGCCTCTATAACCTTCTTGCATCCAATAAATAAATAAAGAAAAATAGAGTTGTACCATTTAGTCGTAACAACAACTTTAATCTTGTAAATGCTATGGCTTTATTCATGCTATAACATTAATCTTGTAACCCCAACACTTTATTCTCATCATTTTGACTTTATTGGCAAACTATTACTATAACCTTGTAATCTTGCCACTTTATTCTTGTAAAAGTTCTGTTATGAGAATATTCTTAAAACAATATAATTTTATTTTCATAACGTTACACCTTGATTCTCCAAATCGTATTTTTTATTTAATGTAGTACTAAAATGCCATTGTAAAAACTTTCAGTGCATAATAAAGGAATAAATTACGCATAAACCCACCCAACAATATGAAAAACTCACCCCCATACTATTTTTCTTGACTTTAGTAATAACTCATAGCTCATATTATCTTACTGCAGACTTGTTTTTCTTAATCTGAGGATAAAGCCTGATGACTTAAGAAAATTAGCATATATATTACACTCAAAATATGACATACACGAAGTTCAACGGTGGTCAAATACATCATTATTTAAGCCTATATCAGTGACTGGAAATCTTAAACTGTGATTTAAAAATGTCCACTAATGTCCACTCTCTGGCAAAACTTAGCAAAATGTGCCTAATACTTTTGATACTTCCTGTTTTGACAGCTTCAGGTTTTATTTCTCTATTTAAACAGTGACTCTTTTTTTATAAGATTTATTTAAATGTCGTCCATTTGAATTAAATGTGTTCCTGGGCTGCATTAACACTATCAGGTGCAGCCCTACGGATGATTTATGCTGCATCAATCCACTGACAAACATGTGCTCAGAGTACTAAAGAAACAATTTTCTTGCCAGAACATGGCTAATTTGCTAAAGAAGTGTGATATTGCTCCTGTCAGTTTGTCTGTGCAGCATTGAAAAGCGTCTGTGTCCATTAAAATTGGTGACAGAGGTCATAACACTGAATTTCTTCTGTATGTTCTACAATTACAGCTCTGATAATACTGTGATTTATTATTTTGGACTGAGCTGGCATGTGATCCAAAGTGCTGAATATTAAGAGAAAGAGTGTAACTTGTTCTGAAACTTGGCCCACACAGTTCTGTGAAATAATGAGGAAGTACAGACAGTGAAGTATAATTTCCAAACAGTTTTGTAATGTTTTAATAATAAATATTTTTGTAATTTTAGATTTTTTGTAAGAATGAGATTATTACATAATTACAGGTTAGGCTGTAGAATAAATGGGGAAATGTTTGTGTTCTAAAAAAATTACATAAATAATTGAACTTTTATTTGAAAATATGAAGTAAATTTCTATTTTCAAGATAGGACCACTTTAAAGTAAAAAGACATAAAAATATATTCCCATTTTTACTGTATCTGCAGTAAATATACCAATAAAACAATATTAAAAATATCAGCCATTCAAAAATCAGGGTCATACAAGGCAGTATATGGTCAAAATATAAAAAGTGACAAAGATTTTAGAAATTCAAAAACATAAGACAAAGTACACAGGAATATCGGGCTAAAGGTTATAAATCAAAACATACTTAAGAAGAACATTCACAATTGTTCCCTTTCAGTCAGTCACGTTCAACGTTACGTCAACTGACTGATGTATGGGGTCTTGCCTGAGAGCCGTATCACCTTCGCGTAGAAAAAAACGCGCCAATGAGCATCGGCCCGAGAGGAAAGAGCCAATGAGCATTTGGGCAAAGCGCTGCGCGCCGGCTCACGCCCACCAGGCGCTCGCTTTCATTCAGATTCTTGCTTCGGAGCCGAGTGTGTGTGTTACGCATTCACTCCGCACCTTCGTTGGATTCGCCAGCATTCACCAGCGTTCTGCGGTGTTTAGACGGCAATTCAGCGTTTTTTCTCGTTCCGGTTCGGCGGTTCCCCTGCGTGCCTCGGTGGATCGGCGCTCTGAAGAGCAAATTTCTCATAAAGAGCTATTTCCTCTAAAGAGCTCCACGGACGGTGTGCGTCTTTTTAAAGATTTTCCGTCCGTGTGTTTCTGGATGTGGGTGTTTCCTGACCTCATCTGATGGCCATGAGCGTTGTGTCGCATGCCAAACAGCATGCTGAGGCAGCGTTCACGGTGGGGTCATGCCCTCATTGCAAGGACCCATCTTGTTGCTGCAGTCACGGCTCTCTCTTGTAGTGGGAGGTCGAGCCCCCTCTGTTGCTCCCCACTCTGCTGCCTCGCCTAAGCGGCTTAAGACAGCAGAGCTGGTTAGCACTCTGGGAGACCTGAGAGTGACTGTGGAGACTTCCCCGTCGGGCCCGTCCCTGCGGTCCCCCAGGTCCTCTACAGCATCGAGGTCCCGTTATCACTTTTGGTGCTCTAGATGAGGACAGGATGTCGCTCGCTGCATCGGAGAGTGGGCTGCTCTCCTCTGAGCCGGAGGACGACGCCGGACTCCCCCCTTCGGGGCGGGCAGGTCCGGCTGACTCTGACTCGGAGCTGATGGCCGTGGAATGGAATCCTCCACCCAGCCCAGAGCGCTCCAGTGCCTTTCTTTCCGGAGGTGCACACAGAGGTTCATAAGTCGTGGAAGGCACCTTTTTCTGCCTTAAGCCACTTCCCCTCCACTCTCACTATCCTCGATGGGGGTATTGCCAAGGGATACGTGGAGATCCCTCAGGTGGAGCGTGCAGTTGCGGTGCACTTGGCGCTCACCGCCAAGGGCTTACTGTGCGGTGGGACAGGCAGCCTCCGCTCTGCACGCCATGGCCATCCTTCAGGTCCACCAGGTCCGTTCAAGCAGGTCGACGAGGGTAGTTCCGAGACAGGGTTGATGCAGGAACTGCGCACCGCGACCGACCTCGCCCTCCGGGCGACTAAGGTCACAGCGCGGGCCCTTGGCCGGACGATGTCCACCTTGGTGGTCCAGGAACGCCACCTGTGGCTAAACCTTGCGGAGATGTGGGATACGGACAAGGCCCGTTTTCTTAATGCCCCCATCTCCCAAGGTTGCCTCTTCGGCGACACTGTCAAGGGCTTTGCCCAGCAGTTCTCGGCAGTCCAGCGCCAGACGGAGACGATTCGGCAGATTTCCTGTGGCAGGATTCCAACGGCAGGATTCCAGCTCTACGCCACGGCCTGTAACCCATCACCACCCCCCCCCGTCTGCCCGAGGGCGTCCGCCTGCGGCCGCTGCACCTGCTCCAGTGGAGACCAGGCCACAGCCCAGTTCCCATTGAGTCGGCCGTAGGAAGTCGACGCCCGCTCCTCAGGCCCCTGACCAGCCCTCCAAGAGGAGGAGTCGCCTGGAGGGAAGAGGGACCGCTCTTTTTCAGGAGGTGGTGATGGCACCGCTCCTTCCCCCGGTGGAGTGCCGGGTGGTGAATTCTTGGTTTTCTTTTGTTCCGCCGCCAGGCAGCCGCCTGGTGGTGCCCACATTGTCAATAAAAGAGCAGTTTCCTCGCCCTCTGGGCCATACTGGATGTTGCCCGACAGTGAGAGACACGTTGCTTCCTCACTCCTGGGCTTGTCCTTCGCCACGGTGGGTGCAGGTGCGTTTGCAGGGCGTGGCCCCTCCTCATGCACCCCCTGCCCCCCCGGGGCTGGTGGCTCAGCCTCCTTTTCATTGTGAAATGTTATTTTTTGTAAAAAAAAAATTGTAAAATGATTCTTTTGGTGTGGCGTTTTTCTTGCCTTGTTCTGTCTTGTAAAGTTTTGAATCCTAATATGTCTGCCTTTTTATTATGTCCCCTAACTCAAATAGTAGATTATTGGTTTTAGTAGAGATGTTGGGTTTAAATCCAAGGAACACACTGACAAATTGTAGCATACTGAACACTATGTATGATATGTTAAGTCACTTTGGAAATAGTGTTGATATTATATTGTAAAATGGCTAGTTCTATCATGTGTCTGCTTGTGTGTTTGTACCTGTAACTTATTTAAAATCTTGTATTTCAATTCCTGATTTGTACTACGTTCTAGTTATAGTCCTGTCTCTGTTGCACTGCCACGTGTTATGTTTCGCCTAATCATTTTGTCCATTTTTACCACAGTGTTTCCTTTGTTGTTTTTTTTCTTATTTCTTCTTATTTTTTGTCTTAGATGTTTGTTTACTGTGGCTTCATCATGTTTCATGTTTCAGCCTGTTCCTGGCCTTGTGGATTATTTAAGATGTCCTCTTGTCTTTTTTTTACCCCACATTATGACAAATTGTCCTATATTCTGACTGGACAACAGTGCAGTGCTGACTTCACAGAAATATTATTCATATCATTGTGTAACACCTATAGCTCAATAGTTTTGTTGCATGGCAACAATCTATATTTATAAAAACAATAAAGACCACAAGCTGTACCATATTGCAAATATAGTCATATCTATATTCACAATATAGCAAAGCATCTTATACCTTATTTCTTACATTATCTTGTATTATTAGCTCTGTATACTTATAGATTGTTACTATGACAGAAAATGTGACATATCTAGGAGTAAATCAGTGTTGCACTACAAGCAGTATAATATTTCTTTCTAGTTTGTTTGTTGTTTATATAACGAGACCTAGATGAAGAATGAGGCCTGGTCAAGGGATGGACAACATATAAAATTAAGCAAATGTAAATAAATATTTTGTTTTACTTATATTAATTATAACGAGAGTAAGGTCAGTGCCAGAAAGTCAGAAATGTTGAGTAATTATACTGAGATGGCATGTGTTTTATGCCTCATTAAATCTGGCCAAGGGAGTCCAATAGGAGTTCTGGAAAATCTGACTTTTCATTTTACATAAATACCCCTTCTACTTTGAATTTCTCAACATTAACTTTTTAATATTTGTTGGTTGTTCTGACAGACAATTCAAGACATTTTATATTTAATAAAACTTCACACACACAAATGTTATTGAATCTTTTTAGCTTCATAAAATGTTAAATTCATGGCATTTAAAGATTTTCCATAGTTTATTATATTTATAATAAGTGAAATAAGAAATGTGACTTTCTTGTCTAAATTTATTTTTAAAATACATTTCCTGCACCAATCTGTCATTGGTGAAGCTCTTTCATGTGAGCAAACTAACCTGTGTCAATACAGCTCTGTAGAGAGGCAGACGAAAACAGGACACAAATCAGATGCTGTCCTCAGAGGTTTAGTTTAAGCGTTAAATTAAGTTATCTGCATAAGACTCTGCATATGCTACGAATGTCACGGAAAACGCCAGTCAACGTTCACAATCGCTGGAATTCTAATCTTCACACCTGATCGTCATCATGTTCATCACCGACCACTATAAGAACACTCTTTTCACAGTCACATTGTCTGGTCTCTGCTTTGGACAAGGACTCAAACTTATACTAAAGACATACCTGTTTCCACCTGTTTCTCACCTGCTTGCATTACCATTCAGTCCATTGTTCAGTAAATCTACCTGTTTGGTTTTAAAAACTAATCTGTGTCTTTGAGTCTGACTTACCGTTAAACCGAGGAACCTTCTTATTTATTAAAATAAATTAAACATAATATTGGTCTATAGAATAATAGTGTTTTTCTGCTGTGGGCATCTTCGGACTTAATATTCCCTTAAGATACACTCTTAAAATTAAAGTTTAGCTAACAATATTTAACAGTCAACTGATAACATCTAACATATAGAAAACGTATTAGTATGTCCAACGTATGTCCATGTCTTTTCCTGAACCATAAAGCTGTTATTTTTACCAAATTCATCTCAAATCACCATGCATTCTATGGCATCATTAAAAAACAAATTTGAATAAAATGGCAGATATTTAAGCCAAAATGTTTATCTTGCTAAAGCAAATTTTTATTTATATTTTATATCTCCTATATGCACACATTAAATATTTGCACATTTTTGGCATATAATTTACGAAAAAATAAATTGGTGGCTTGATTAGACAACCTGATTATTTTTTTAAACATGTGTCATTTTATTTCAAGCTTTTTTTGTTATGCTTGTGTCCTTGGTAGCAAACTACACTAATTTTGGACCAAATAAACTATGATGACATGGTAAAAAGTTTTGAAAACAGTTTGACCTTTATTTAACAAAAAAGTTGAAATCTGTTAGCTGAAATAAAAATAAACCCGTGGGACATTAATGTGCCAATAGAAGAAACACCTCTAACAGGACCTGAGCCTTCTGTTTAATAACAGTATAAGTCCAAATGTGTTTGCATCCCACACATGGAAAGTGAGGATTTACTTCATTAAACTGTGGGTGGATTTATCCATAACTCTTAACATTTGTATGCACAAATAGTGATAAAAGGTTATATAGGCTGGAGAGCAATATTCTGAAGATGGGAAGGGAAAAGCACAAGCATATATGTTTTTAACACCCACAGTGCTGTTTTTCAAATATAACATGTAATGTTAATATATATATATATATATACACACACACACAGACTGACTGCAGTAGTATAAATTTAATATGCTGCGTTTATGCAACTTTTAGAAGTCATTGTTCATATACCACCTTGAAACAAAGGAGTTTTTACAAGAAACAAACTTGATTAAGTATGTTTTGGGGAAGTACTGATTAATGATTCGGTTGCCACAGTTTTCCAAGTTTGTGGTATCAAATATTTAAATATGTTTGCCAGTTATATATTTGTCCATGAGAAGAACTCAACCTGTCCTCCAACCTATACAACCATATAGGTCATTTGTCACTTTCCTAAAATAGGACACATAGGAGTGCTTACAAAATTGGAGTATGGGGCTGGGTTAGGGAGTTGTCAACACGAAACAAGTTACATTTATGACGCCATCCATCATAAATGTAACCCATAGGGCTAATGAATATCTTCTAAAGGTAAACTATATGTGTGAAAGAAAACAATTAATATTTTTAGCTTATTAAGCGATCGATACATGTATCCATGTTAAAAACAAAGATCACTAAATTCAATATTGGAGGCACGCCGATAACTTGACTCTCATTGGTTCTTGTTTGCCTTGTCACTACTTGTCACATAAGACATAAGACAAATAAGAAATTATATTCTACATTGGAGCCATTCCTCTGCGCTTAAATTTAACACTGTATATTTCTGTAGATTGATACATGATGTATTGATTAAACTTAATAGGCTCAAAATATTATTTGTTTTCTTTCGCTAATTGGTTTGCTTCAGAACATATTTATTAACATACTGGAGTTACATGGATTAATTTTTATGATGGGTGGATGCATGTAGCTCAATTGAGAGCATTGTGTTATAGCAGTGCGACGGTCATGGGTTCAATCCCAGGGAACACGTAACGATAAATGTGAAACTTTAATGCACTGTAAATTACATACAAAACATCTGCCAAATGCATAAATGAAATTTTTGCCAGTTAAAAAATTACTAGCTAGAGGGCACTTAACTTTAAAACATGCCTATAGGTTGTAATAAGCTGCTTGCAAAAACGCCCTATTTAGGTCGTGTTTTGGAGGAGGACATTCTTGCAGAACTACATCCTATGGTATGTCTATCAGATTATCAGTATTATTGCTTTTGAGTGAACAGTCGACATTCTAATTACAAAGTTTGGTTGCCTTACATGTCACACAGAACGCCTTTTTGTCTTGACAAGCCTTGGCCAGAATAAGCTAAAAAAAGGACCAGATGTTATGCTATTAGTCAAAAGTACAATCAATGCAAACAAATAATCTGATGTCTGATGTGTCACATTATCTCCTACAATTAGAGATGTTTATGATTCCTTTCTTCAACCCATAAAGTCTGCTGTTAGCAGAAATAAGAAAAGCCCTGTCGTGAACATAGCCTGACATACTGCCTAAGCTGAGACTGTTAAGGACAGGTTATGGGTGAAGGAAGAATTAGGGGCCAGGAAATATGGCTCCATTTTACAGAATCAAGCAGACAAAGCCAACAGTGTAAACACTCTTTGTGGTAATGTTCAAATAACTGTAGGGTTTATTGGACAATGATTCAACATAACATACATTTAAAGACTTACACGCTAGCAGTCCAAGAAGACAAAAATTTTGCCTGAGGCAAAGGGTCTTTCTTAAGTTGTTGGGCTTTTGATAAAGTATTAAGTATTTAGTATTTATTTAAGTATAAGTACTACATAGAGTACTACATATATATGTGAATATTTTTGGATACAAAACCACATTAACAAGTGGATAATTTTATCATGTCAAGGAGTCATTGAACATCTTATCATTTGAACCTTCATCTTTTCTTTGGAAATAATGTTCAAATGTTTCTTGAACTTTGAAGAGGTGGTTTTAGAATGGCCTCATTGATGAGATACTTGGTTTTAGAGGATGGAAAATTAGAAGAGTATGCATTTTATTCCCTTATTTGTATTGTCTGTGCGTTGTTGTCTCTGTGTACTGGAGGCTAATAACACTGAAACAAATTCCTTGTATGCACAAGCATACTTGGCAATAAAGCTCTTTCTGATTCTGATTCTGATTCATTATCTCCAATAGACTTGTTCCAGGCAACTTCAGATGGGTGCTAATTAAATCCCAGGCTGATGGTATCTTCTGCATTTTTAAAGCCCTGTATTAAGTACCTGCTGCTTAGTCCCCTTGCTGTGTTGGGGTGATAATATTGGCTTCTATTGTTCTATTGAGGTGTTTAAGGCAGTTCCAGACAGGAGTATCATATGACATTAGTTTTAAAGACACCATAAAATGGTTTGATAAATGCAGTTTTCTTTCCTGTGTTGATGTGTTTCTTATTAAAACACTTTCTATGTTTTAAAAGGGAGTATTTAACTGGATAAATTAGATGCTCCTAAGTAGATGATGTCAATATTTTGCTCCAAAAGAAAAACATTTTTTTAAAGACTATAAATTTGCAACCAATGGCTTATGACTCTATGTAACTCTGCAAGTACGTGATATGTCAACGTTCTAAAAACTTACCTGTCTATTAACACTAATGCAAGTTAGTTGACATATAATTGCAAAGTTATTTATTGTTATGAAGGAGGCTCCCGCTCCGGCTCCTCCGCGCCACCAGAGGGAGCCCTCGCCAGAGTACTAATACCCATCCGGACTACAATTCCCATGGGCCCCATATCTGGGGCTGATTACTTCCTGTTGGTACACCTGTAGCCAATCAAGTGGCTTATTTAAACCCCGGACTCTAAGAACTCAGTGCAATGTCTTGTATTGCCTTGTCTTACATTTCAGAGCAGTCTTCCCTTGCTGTTTAACAGTTTTTTTGTGTTTGGATTGTTTCTGGTTATTTCTGATTGTTTGCTGCCTGCCCTCAAAAACGCAACAGTAACAAAAGACATTAAACAAACAGGCACACGACTGCAAACACAATGGCATTAAATAGGAAAGGAACTAAGGCAGGTAATAAAGGAAAACAGGTGAGGGGAATCAACTACAAATGGAATTAACGAGGAACAACAAGGGCGGCGGGGTCAGAGACACATGGCAAATTAAACAAACAACGGGCATATGCTTCCACAGATGACAAAGACCCAGAGCATGAGTCTAGATCCTGACTTCAAGAAACAAGAACCAAGACTAGGATTGAGTCAGGATCTAAACAACATGCCCTGACACAGAACACAGGGAATGTCAAGATCCTGGCAAGAGAACTAGGAAGAACTCAAGACAAGAAGCCAGGACCCTAACACTATTGAAATAAAACTATTGAGTGTAAGTGTAACCAAGACGGGTCATAAAATCCACAAAACGCAATTATAATCTGTAAAAAAATGCCACATGCACTACTTATATAGTCAAATAATTTAAATACACCCACATTAAAGGGATAGTTCACCTAAAAATGAACATTTTTCTATGATTTACTCACCCCCATGTCATTCCAATATGACTTTTTAACTCTGTGGAACACACAAGAAGATATTTTGAGAATTTTCTCAGTGGTTTTGTGTCCAAAAGGGAAGTCAATGGGTGCTATTGTTGTTACCAGCATACTTCAAAGTATCTCTTTTGTGTTCCTACAGGTTTGTGTTTATACAGGTTTAGAATGACATGAAGGTTAATAAATGATAAAAGAATTTTCATTTTTGGGTAAACTATCCCTTTAATGGTATAATTGCACTCTAAAGCAGCATTGAGTCATTGAGATGTGGTTAAGTTAGACTGCATGTAAGTTAACAGAGAGATCTAGGACTGGAGCTTCCCTTGTGCTGTATCACCTTGGCAAGTTTCCTACAATGCTTTATATCCCTCCATACTGTATTTCAAGCCGGTTCTCTTGTGCCACACCTTCACGCTACAGATGAATGATGGTGAGTCATTAACTGCAGGGGAATAAAATAAATAATTTCAAAGCAAAACAGTGAATATTCACATACAAGCAAGTGTTTGCTAACATATATTAATCCATGAATAATGAATATGAATAATCCATGTAGAATTTGCATGCTTTCTATGCCTCATAGTTTATTAGACACTCTCTTACATACTCAGTTATGCTCTGGTGTAATGCTTTGTGGACAGGAAATATTAATGGCCTTATAAGTGAAAATGTGATTCAACCTGATATTATTCACTGCTGCATATTTAAAGCAGTTTCGATTTAATTCAGTTTTGGCAGGAGACATTGAGATGTTGCAACATAAGCAAAGCAGTGGATGAATAAGATTGTAATTAATCTTTAGAGAAACTCTTTAGAGAGTTTCAGAGTTGCTGCTCAAGAAAAATGTCAAACTACTGATGAATGTAATATAAATGAGGTATTATATATTAAATACACATTACACCTGCTATTAATTGTACAACAATAATATGAAACAACCATTATACAAATATAATATAGCAACCATTATAATTGAACACACACCACCACACACACACACACTTTTGGAAATGTTTAAGTTACGAAGAACTTGTTATGGCTATTAAGACCAAGTAGAAGCCTCTATAAACACTCAAGTGGTTAATGGTAATCTCCTATGACTAGCTGTCATTTACCTGCCTCTCAACATGGACTACAAGGTGAATGTTATGTCACCTAATTATTATTCATAAGTCAAGATGTATAACACGCATCTCATCTCTAATGTGCCACAGGACAAAAAGAGAGAGAAAACACAAATGAGATCATTTCTTTTGATTCTATACAATAATGAAATTCAATGGAACATCAATAGAACATTTTGCCTACAGAAAGACCACTGCTTTCCAGGTTTATCTTTTGAGAAACAGACCCCAATAATCTCATGTCTTCTATAGACTTTTAAAAAGGATCTCAGAAATGTCTCAAACTATGCTCAGATTTGCCAAGATACCAAGATCTAGTCAAATATCAGATTGCAACTCAAACATTTATAACATTCTTCCAACACTAATTTTGGTCTTTAATTTCATAATTTTGTTCAGTATACTGTCACTGCATGATGATTAATCACATTATTAAACACAGTATTTTCCAAGATGCATCAGGATGCTTTACAGTAAAGTTGTAATTGAGTTACATGTCTCATGACCATCTCATCACAGCATATCATAGCCTCTTATTCAATACACAGAGGTCTAAGATAGTCTATTATTGCAGCAAGAAAATGTGTAATCTGAAACTTACAAATAACACGTGCAGATCATAACTCATTCCAAAATCAAAAGACAAACAAAAGAACATATTGGGTTTATCCTATATAAAGAAACCAAGCTTATTTTATTCTCTTTCTTTCTGCCTGAGTGGATATATTCAAAAGTGCCGAACATCTGAACATCTCCAAAAGTGCTTTGAGTGACAGGCCACAAAATGTTTTGGACTGTTTCACATCTGCCTTTAACACCACAAACTTGCAATTAAATCACCTGAGGTGAATGTTAATACCCGGTGTAAACAGCAAATGTTAATTATGATTATGTGAGAGGTTTGTTTGTGTCTGTTGTTTTTGTTTTATGTTTGCTAAAGTGTTTGTGAGTAGGTACTCAAGAGCTTGTATGAGGTGAAGAGGAGACTGCCGGTGACTACTGTGAAGTGAGTGCCAGAACTTCTCTCATGTCAGTCCACACACACAAGAGCCCCATCAGTGTGATGACTAACACTGGGCCCTTGTAGCCATGGAGCTTTAAGCACCTTCAAACAAACCTTTCACGCTGGGCTCTAATCAACAGCAGTTCCTGCATTTCAATAGAAAAAGACAACCTATTTCATTATTTTGAGAACTGTGTTTTTTGCTTTTTGCGAAAAGACTGCATTACTGTAGAACTCATAGGAAGGCCTAAAATTATGAAGGTATTTTTGGTGCAAAACTACTGAACACATGTGAGAGCGGAATTTGTAGCTGTAGAGCATACCCACACATGTGTATCAATAAATTTGAAGTCACAGAGAAAATTTTTTTAGGAGTTGTAAACTTGT
>JAZGTJ010015628.1:0-13242 GCA_036877575.1 Botia almorhae | reverse complement strand
TGGTTTAGTCAAGGCCAAAGATCAAGAAGGCCAAACTACAGGAGTTGGCCATCCGAGGGGCATGTGACTGCAATGGAGGATAGTCCATAAGACATTGAGCCATTAGATGTTCAGTTTGAAGCCCTTAAAACACTTAATTTAGATTTTCTTTTTAGTTAATTTATCTTGAGATTTTTTTAAGTTTAAATTTCAGCTCAGTAAAGCACTTTAAGCACCAACACTTTTTCAGTAAGTTACCTTTCTTGTAGAATTGTGCTTCAAATAAAGAACTTTATATTGACCAGATTGTTAGTTAATCATTTACAAGTCAATATTGCCTATATGGACAGCGATTTAAAAAACAAAACAAATAAATAAATAAAAAAGTGACCTTTGAAAAGATAACTTTGAAAACTGAACCTAACTTTTGTGCTGGTGCACCTAAGAAAAAAAGTTAGGCGCACGAGTGCAACCAGTGCAAAAAGTTAGTCTAGAGCCCTGGAGGTAACAGTTCGTTTTTCTCAGGCTATAGTCAATAAAAAAATAACAGCCACCTTCACGTATAAAAAGCAACGGACTGTCCTGTTTCGTTCACCAAAACACCTCAATAAAGCAAGTAGGGCTTGCTGCAGCCTGCGGTAGACATCCAACCCAGAGTTGTTGTTTAACAGAGTTGTTGTTTAACAGAGTTGTTGTTTAACAGAGTTGTTGTTTAACAGAGTTGTGTAACTACAGAGTTGTGTAACTACAGAGTTTACATTGGGAAAATAAATGCTGGTGTTATATTTGAATATTCAATGTTAGTTCAGCAGTATCCATTCTGTGTTGTTGGATATTGTTGTGAGGACTTTTATTATGAGGGGGGAGAGGAAGTTGGGGAGAGAACAGAATAAAAGAGAGGAGGCATTAAAAAGAGCTTGTCCATTACCGAGGGTTTTATTTAGTTCAGCAATGTTAGTTGAGCAGTATCCATTCTGTGTTGTTGAATATTGTTGTGAGGACTTTTATTATGAGGAGGGAGAGGAAGTTGGGGAAAGAACGGAATAAAAGAGAGGAGGCGTTAAGAAGAGCTTGTCCGTTACCGAGGGTTTTATTTTATTAATCTTCTAATCTTTTTTTACTATTATATAAAGCACCCACAAACAAGTATTACACTACGTCTCTCACCCATACACTGAAAGAGAGTGAGCGGGAGACAGACAAGACAGGGCCAGACGAAAAGCCAGCACAAACATTCATTTCCTAACGGTTTCTTAAGTAAAAGTTTACAACACAAATCAAATTTAGTATATCCACTAAAAGACACAAAAATAATTGTTTGTACCCTCTCTCACTATAAACACTGTAGCGTACAGCGCAGCTTCTCACAAATGTGCACGCGCGGAGTGTGTGTACTTTTCATGCGCGCCACAGAGGATTGCAAAACGCTTAACATGGAACTGCTTGTTGCGATCATATTCAGGGTTCTTCTGCTTGCCTGTGCATAGTATGCTTTATTAACAGGGTGTATACTGACATGAGAAATGCGAGATTAATTTAATAAAAAATACCTAAAAAGGTTATTTTTTTCCTTGTTGTTGTTTTAGAACGAGCTATTCATTAATAAAAAACAGTATGTTAATGTATAAAGTATGCAATGTCTGACTATTCATGTTTTTTCCCTTTTTGTTTCTGTGTCAGCAGCAGCTAAATAATACACCCCAGTGGCTATTATGAGAGTCAATTCAGAGAGCTTCTTTGGTTTTGTAAGTATATTTGTTGACTGAGTGTCAGGCACATATTTGCAGGTAGATCAATCACAGTATTTGTAAGTTTGTCATAAAACCAAACTTAGTGGCATATTACAGAAAAATCTTAATTGTAAAATCCTTTCTTAACTGTATAGAAGCCATGACAGACCTCATGTAGGCCAAAGACTATTGCAGAGCAACATTTCCAAAGTGCATTAACTTAATATTAGGAAAGCAGAAGCGTCAAACCTTGAAACAACAGATAATTTTGTCAACTCAGCCAGAGGTCGCCATCTCAAAAATGTTCAATATTTTTACAGAAGCAAGGCCTTTTGATAAAAGAGCTTAATTAATAAATACATTTAAATGAATAAAGTTTTGTCATTTTCATTACAGTTTCATTATAGCTGTTATGTGAATATACTAATGTATTACCACCTTAATTTAGGCAAAGTATCTGGCAACAAGGCGCATCTTTGTCCACGTGCTGACCACCCCACTAGCCCAGCAGCAGTGCTGGAAGGGCTCTGGCCATAATTTGGCTTTTGGGCAGATGCTGGTCTGCAAAGCAGTTATAGGTACAGTATGTAATGTTTATATGGGATAAGTCCTTAAAACGACAATTAAAAAAGGAAAGGGGATAGGAAAAATCAGCAGTGAGTAGCATATAAAAATGAACAATGTTACCCAGATATCCTCATTTGTTTGTCATCAAACGTCCACTGGATGACACACTTTGTGTAATTCTGCAGTTTTGACAGCTCTAGGGCTTTTGTTATAACTACAGATTGTATTGTATATTGTTTAAAAATAAATATTATTATAGTAACAGATTTATTCATCATCATTATCCCCCGTCTGCCTCCTCTGCGCCACCAGAGGGAACCCTCTCCTGAGTATTAGCATCAATTCGGACTACATTTCCCATTGGCCCCGTATCTGGGGCTGATTACTTCCTGTTTGCTGCACCTGTCTCCAATTAAGCCGGCTATTTAAACCCCAGTCTCAATAGATTCAGTGCGATGTCCTGTTTTGCCCCGGCTAACAGTTCAGAGTGGTTTCTACTGTTGTTTACCTGGGTTATATTTGTATTGTCTATTGTGTTTTCTGATTGTTTGCTGCCTGCCTTTGGACTTTGTTTGAATAACGTTTTGATTGTTTGCTGCCTGCCCCGACCATTGACTGTACTATCATTGTTGAGTTTGTCTAGTCCCCATTGTCTGTTTTGACCATTCTTAATAAAACGCTGCAGATGGATCCTCACAAGTTTCCATTACAATCATCATGTGAATACACTCCAATTTTTAATCGCATAATAAACCACTTTTGGAAATCCACTTTCCATCATGGCAGCGGGGGCGTATTTGTCAAAAAAGTCAACATCTGTATTTGTCTAGACCATTGCAACAGGTAGAACGAGCCTACACTTTGGATAAAAGCGTCTGCCAAATGCCTAAATGCTACACACGCGGATTTGCCAAAATGGACCAAGATGTAAGTACTGCAAAGGTTTAAGATTGCTGAGACCATTGCAACAGGTAGAACGAGGCTACACACGCGAATTTGCCAAAATGGACCAAGATGTAAGTACTGCAAAGGTTTAAGATTGCTGAGACCATTGCAAGAGGTAGAACGAGGCTACACACGCGGATTTGCCAAAATGGACCAAGATGTAAGTACCGCAAAGGTTTAAGATTATTAGATAGATAATAAAGAAACAAAAGTATTGTTTATTTGTAATGTATATATTTGTAAGTTTTCTCTATTAACAGCAAATGGGACCATTTATTCATATTAATGTTACACATCTCAGCAAGACGCACTTTCACCACCTGCTGGTGAAGCGGAATGCAATCGTCAAATTGCTTCAAAGCAAAAGCGTCATCAATTGCTCTTCCTGCCATACCCGGATGTGTAGCATCCAATTGCTTGGTGAATTTGAATCAGTTAATTTTTCAGTGAAACCGAAAAGTCCTGTCAAGTATCAAAGGTTGTATTGAAATTATTTAGTATTAAAATTTTGAACACTGCAATTGTTAAACTTGTATTTTAAAATAATATGAATATTTAATATTGAAAATTTTACAAATGAAATTTTATGTTTCCACTTGAAAAATTCACAGCCTAAATATCCACCCATGTTGAATTGCACAACCTTAAAATGCAAGCACTGTTAATACGATGCATTTTATTTCAGTTAGTGCTATACAGCACCCTGTTTTGCTTCAAAAACTATTGTCAGTATTTTACTTCCATACAATAACACGTTAACAGTTACATACCAGAAACAGCAGAGACACTACATTTAAAAGGTTTTCCCTATGTGAGGTGTTTACAGTTGAAATATGTTTTTAATTATTCCAGAGTCGTTTTCAATCTTTTCAATAAAAGGTTTAAGTTGTGGGTATGGAGTTTTACGTGTGACGTGTTTATGTTTTTCTGTTTCGGAATACCGTTTCATGAGCGCTCGACTACATTTTAAGGTAATGGCTTAATTAGACACATGGTCCAAATACAAGACGCTTTATAAGGGAGTCGCTATAGTTAAAAAATGAACAGGAATATAGAAAACAATTAAAATAATAGTTTATACCACAAATAATTAGGACCACATTCATTCATCCATTTTCCAAACCACTTGTCTAAGGAAAAGAGATCTCAGGCTCAGAAATGTATTGGAGAAAGGTGGGCCTGAAAAATAAACAGATCAAACCTTTTAGCATTAACAAGATAATATTGGCTATTTTTTTTAATTATAACTTGCTTAATGCCAGGGCTGGGTGATAAACAATAACATTTTACTCAGCAGCAGCAAATGTGAAAACAACAGCCAGTCAGTGCATGTCGCTAAGAAGGCTGCAAGTTGTGTTTCTCTTTGTGAATGAGTTGTGTAGTTTTGTTTACTACACAAACTCAAACATGTCACACTCTGTTTTTAGCAAGTGTGTTTTATGTTCAAGTTTATTTATATAACACTTTTCACAATGGCACATTGTTACAAAGCAGCTGTACAAATGAAAATAGAATGAAAATAAAATGAAAAAAAATGAGAGTGAAAATTTATAAAAGGGAAAAAATTAAATTTAATACAATTATAAAAAAATGATAAATAATACGATGTCCAAAGCATTATCCTAAGCAAATATTCTAAGATAATGTCAGCAGTCTCCCAGTAAGCAAGCCAACAGGGCAACAGTGGCAAGGAACCAAAACTCCCAATGATGTATTAATGGAGAAAAAACCTTGTAAGAAACCAAGCAGAGAAGCATTAAATAGGCTATGTAAAATTTAAAAGAAGACCATCACATTATCCCAATGTTTTTGGTTGGCCCAGGCTATGGCTATAGACATTGTTCTATGATGCATGGATGAGCACCTGGCTGTACCAGAGAGGAGACAATTTTCAGAATGAACTGGAGCTGGGGTCGGTCTGTAGAATGCTGGATCTATTCTGGAGCAGGCTTAATCTGTAGCTACTACGGGATTTAAACTCCCAGGATGAAAACCCCAAAAGGGAATAATTAACATAGCTTTTGGTATAATGGTATGAGCATAAAGTTTTATGTATGTTTTTGACATAGAATAGAAAACAAGTGACGAGCATTTAGTGACTGCTTTGTTAAAGAGATGTGTCTTTAATCTAGTTTTGAATTGCAAGAGCGCCGGACAGCATCAGGGAGACTATTCCAGAGTTTAGGAGCCAAATGCGAAAATGCTCTGCCATTGGCTTGTAACAAGAGAGAAGATTAGTGATTAGTTTAACACTCTATAGGTAAGCAATAGTACTTTATAAATAATACGGAAATTTACAGGTAACCAGTGTAGAGATGACAATATTGGGGTAATATGGTCATATTTCTTGGACCTGGTAAAACCTCTAGCTGTGGAGGACTAACTGTAGCCTGTTTATTAAGGAAGCTGAACAGCCACCTAAAAGTTCATTACAATAGTCCAGTCTGGAGGTCATAAAATCATGGACCAGCTTTTCTGCATCAGAAATATATAAGATGTTATGCAGCTTAGCAATGTTTCAAAGGTGAAAGAAATCAGTTTTTGTATTTTGTATGTAATCAGGTCAAGGCAGGCAGCAAAAAATCATAAATGAGATAAACAATCTAAGTTGGGGCAGGCAGCAAACAGGCAGGAGTAATAAACAATCCAAATCAATACACGAGAATAACACACAGACGAAAATGCTCAGAATTGTTGCCAGGGCAAAACAAAACTTCGCAATGAACATGAGTCCAAAAGGCGCTTAAACAGAGAGAAATGATGAACAGGTGCGGGTAATCAGCCTTTGGGTGTGGTGCTTTCTGGGAAATGTAGTCTCGAAGTGTACAGGTCAAAACTCGGGTGACTGTTCCCTCTGGTGGCCTGGGGGAGGTGGAGCCCCCATGCCACCCCGTGACAGTAACAGTAAAATTAATCCCATGACTTCGAATAATATTTCCAAGGAGCAGCACGTATAATGTAAATAGCAGAGGGCCTAAGATAGATCCTTGAGGCAGGCCACATTTTACTGGCATTAATTTTGATGATTCCCCATTTAAATGAACAAAATGGTATCGGTCAGACAAGTAGGAGCAAAACCAAAATCAAGTAGAACTAATAATTAGATGCAACCTTGGTCTGCAGATTGAAGTAAATTGTTTCTAATTTTGACCAGGGCAGTTTCTGTGCTATGATGTGGTCTGAATCCTGACTGGAACTTTTCAAAAATATTGTTTCTGTGTAAGAAGACACACAGTTGCATGTATACGACCTTCTCTAATATTTTAGACATGAATGGGATATTTGAAATGAGTCTGTAGTTTGCCGTTGCAGTTTCTTAATAAGAGGCTTAACTGCTAACTTGAAGGGACTCGGACATGACCTAGAGACAGAGAGGAGTTAATAATATCGAAAAAAGCTCCTCAGCTGCTGGTAACAGCTCTATTACTAGCTTAGTTGGTATGGGGTCTAATAAGCATGTTATTGGTTTGGAAGTAATGATAAGTTTGAGATCCTCCTGGTCTATAACTGTAAAACATTGCAGCTGTTCTTGTGGGGCAATTTTTAACAAGGGTAAATCTTGTTAAACTCTCTGTCCTTGAGTTCTCTGCGTGTCGAATAAAAAGAGTAGAAGAGGATATATGCTTGCCAAATAAAGTATGATTTTATTAACAAAAGCAGTTGATAATTCTTTTACAGACGTCTGTCCCTCACGTTACACAAAGCTATGCGAGTCTAGCGTTGGGGCAGTCCGCAACTGCTCACCTTTCCCTCGACCCAATTATTTATACACATCAGTAAACAATCGTTGCATCTCCGGGGGGGCTTGGGGGAACTCCTCTGGTTGTTATCTGTTCTGCTTCTTGCCCCGTCACTGCTGTTCCCCTTTTCCTAGGAGCCTCATGATATGTGCTGGAACATTTTGTGCTATAAGGTCACGTACCCCTTTTTTGTTCCTAAAAACAACTTTAACTTTAGCACATCGTTAGAATCATTTCCACCTGCCAGACTCATTTCCACATAGCCATACTTCTACATTTTCTGTTCAGCCGTACCAACTTCTGTAAAATGTTATTGCGTTAGAAGACACATGAATTTAAACAGTTGTTAATTTATTAGGACACAGATATAAAAATATAAACCATCATTCCCAACAATCTTTAGGTGGCACAGAAACACCAGGCTCCACCCCCTTTATACAATTACACTCACCTGACTACTAATCACCAATATCTGACAGTCGTCATCACCACCACTATAAGAGCACACACTTCCTTCCGTCACATTGCCTGGTCTCCACTTTAGAAGAAGACTCATCTATGTGCATCTACCTGTTCCTGAAGTTCGCTATCTCCCTCGTCTCCCTCATGTTCTCCTGTGTGTATGTGCTCCAACAATCTCCCACTCTGTTGCCATAGCCAGCTCCAGGACTCCTATTGTTCACCACTTCACTCTCCAGACCTGGTAACGATAACGACAACATGCAACATCCCCATCTGTGACCTATTCGGACATTACCTCAATATATACACAATATATATAATATATAACAGGCTCCACAGTGCTCCAGTCACTACAGCAGCAGAATGATCTAGTCAATCAATCTCTCAACTCATTCATCGGTTACTTTCATGGGGTGTTTGAGCGACCTGTTGGAGATGCATCTGTCTGTGAACAATTGTATCATTTTAAACAAGGCAAGTCCTCCATACAAGACTATGCTGTCCGTTTCCGAACTCCAGCTGCCTCAAGTGGCTGGAGCGAGTGCTCCCTGCTGACCACATTGTAACAGACTCTGGTCTGTTACCATACTTTAACTACACACCATAAGGGGGGCGATAATATGCTCAGGTGTTGGGTTTAAAAGTCAGGTATGTAGTAGAAAAAGTTAGATTTGTTTGGGCAGAGAAAAGCATGGCTTCCCTGCTGCATTGCCATAAGTCAAGCTGTCCTGGTTGAGAAATGTTTGGTTTCCTGCTCAATTAAAAAAAGGACTTCCTGATGTATTTTGCTGTCTGCTTTCTGGGTAATTCATGAAGTGAGAGAGCTAACGGATATCGTCATCGTCTGTAGATGCAGTTGGATTTGGTGTACAAGGATTAAGAACAATTTCTTTCGGTGTGAATCACCGATGGACTATTGTTGGATGACTTATCTTTTCACTTATCCACTGCTCTACAGCGCACATTCATGCATCTATGGACAAACCAAAGAATTATAATTATTATTATTTTTTCTTGTTCTTCATTTACTTTCCTGTAAAGTATATCAATTGTTGGTGACTTTTGTACTGTATATTTCTGATACAGATAAAACCATATTTGGAGCATAAACAATATTTGGCAATCAGATTGTTTGGGTTATGTTTATAATTAGGTATTGGACCCTCCCAAAATTTCAGATTTATAGCAGCCTTTTACCCTATGCTGTAAGAGGTCTCTTATACAAAACGGCAAGGGCAGGAGCCCTCTCTGTGGTTGCATCTCTCCTCACATGACAATACCATTGGGCTAGAGCGCTTCATACAACTATAGTGGCAAACAAGTTCAAGGATGTATGGAGGAAAGTAAGTGCCATAACCCATCATTTTCATCCCGCCAGCCAGAGAATCCCAGTCCTTCAGAACCATCTCCTTGCAATTGGCCATGCAATTGGATAACACAGACTGTCCTCGGCCGAATGTCCACATCTGTAGAAAGCCCTTCTGAGAAGAGGTCCATCTCCATTCCTGAGGAATATACCCCCTTCAGTGACGTCTTCTGCCCGAAATGAGCCACAGAGTTACCACCTCACTGGCCATGGGACTGTGCCATTGATTTAATACCTGATGAACCCAGAGGGAAAATAAACTCTTTCTCTATGCCTGAACAGAAGGCCATGGAGGAGTATATCAAGGAGGCTCTCTAACTACATCCGCCCATCCACTTCCCCTGCAGCTTCCAGTTTCTTCTTCATGGCTAAGAAGGATGGAGGCTTGAGACTATGTTTAGATTACCAGGGCATTAAACAAATAACTATTGGCCATTATGAATAACTGGTTATGCCCTATGGCCTGCTTAATGCCCCCTCCGTTTTCAAGGATATATGAATGAGGTGTTCCGGGAGTCCTTGAATAATTTCCTGATCATCTACATTAATGACCAAGACAGTTACAAATTGCAGCTTTAATGTGCCAGAAGAGAACTGGCCCTCCCGGTTGAGCCTGGCTTCTCCCAAGTTTTTTTTCTCCGTCTTTACATCATTGGAGTTTTGAAAACCCTAGGAACTTAGGGTTTTTGTAAATTGTAAATTTCTAATATTATAATTGTATATACTTTATGAATGTGTGTATTCTACTTTTGGTATTCTACATGTTGTGTGTAGAATCATAATACTATTCATAATACTATTGCAAATCCATTATCCCCCGTTCCATAAGATCTTTTATATGCAATCTCTATGTAAGCTATAACGCATATCTTGCTTAACAATTTTGTGGTTTTATCGGTTCAATCAACCCTTTATTCATAAACTTACTATATACCTAGTATACCTAATTAGTCTTATACATCCCACACATATTATTTACAATAATAATATTAACATGTCTTACATTTGTTCTGTGTCACTAGATTTAAGTTTACCATCTCTTATTGTCCAGGGACCAAGAACATCAAAGCTGATGCTGTTTCCAGACTCCATACCCCCGAGGAACTTCTGGACAACCCTAAACCCATTGTTCCTCCAAGTCTGATTGTCAGTTGTTAAGGCTCGACAAGGTGTGCACCTCGTGCCTCCAGAATCCACGACGGCGTCTTCGCCCACGCCTAGCAGCACCTCTCCTGTTGCTTCGACCTCTATCAGCCCTTGCCTCGCCTTCCCGGATAAGTTTGATGGCAACCCTTCTAAATGTAAAAGTTTCCTACACTGCAAAAATCTACATACAAAAATAAGAAAAACATAAATTAAGAAAAAAAACTCAAATCAAGCAAAATTATCTGCCAACGAGGTGAGAAAATTTTACTTGGTAAGATGTCTTGAAACAAGACAAAAAATCTTGTGACAAAGAAAGTTCTTACCATCCATCTTAAAATAAGAAAAAACTAAGTAAACGTAGATAATTTAACTAGATTTAAGCAGTACATTCTGTTACTGTGGAGGCTCCAACCTCCTCTGCACCGCGCCACCAGAGGGAGCCTTCCCCGGAATACTGAACGGAATCCCGAACTACATTTCCCAGAATGCATTCTACATCCGCTGATCGCTTCCTGTTTGCCACCTGTTCATCGCTTCCCGCTTCTTATTTAAACCGGACATTCAATATCACTCTTTGCGAAGTCTTGTTTGCCCTGCATCAATTCTGAGTGTTTTTCCTTTGGTTATCTATTGTTCTCTGCCTGCCCCTTGATTGGATTGTTTATTGTTTTGATTCTTGTTGCCTGTCTCGATCTTTTGGACTTTGTTTCTGGTTTTTAATTGTTTGCTGCCTGTCACGACCACTGCTTGTCTACGATTACGATTTGCTTCGCCTGTGTTATCCTGTTTACTGTTGATTACCCTTGCCTGTTTGACCATTCTGATAAACGCTGCATATGGATCCTAACACCTCTGACTATTCGTTACACATACGTCTTGAAAACAATGCGAAAATAGTAAAAATCTAGCATTTTTATCTTTGGTTGGTCTTAAATACTTTTGGTATGAATGTCTTGATATGAAAATATATATAAGCATTCTAAGAGTGTCAGGCTTATTCTACGAGAAAGTTTCAGTTTCAAAATAAGTATTTAAAGTATTAAAAAAAGATGGAGGTCCTCTTTTAATCTAGACTATGGTGCTTAAAATAAGCTGATAAATGTGAGAGACAAAAGCAATAAATCAGGTACAACAAATATGCTCTTAACATTGCTTAATTAACTGCAACTGCAAGAGTTACACAATTGACTGTCCAAGGCTGCAATCCAATGCATCACATTACAGCAATTAGAATGCCTATAAAAACAAAGCTTAGTAGAAGCCTGTAAGAGCCTGATGAAAGTCTATAAGGACCTGATGAAAATAACTGCTGTGAACGATAACTTGTCAAGACCTAAGTCTGATTTTTCACTAATCCCCAATGAAATTTTTCTGAAATTTAGATGCATGGATTGCATCTAAAATCACTTCTGTATGAAGCACAGACAGGACAGTTGCAACACACTTTGGGCACATAAGATGAAATGCATAATAGTACGCCATAAGGTAGAGCACACCTTCATGGAGGGCTTCTTTTGGAAAAGTTGTAACAGGTGTCGTACCAACGGCCAGCATGCAGTTGTTCTCAGACACAATCAGAACAGGACAGGAGAGTGGTCTCCCCTTGCGGAAGAAACATAGGTTTTCTGTTGGCTACAAACACAAACACAAAAATAAATGAGCCGTGCATAAACTATCCTCTATTCCTGTTGGTCTTGTAGAAGAATAAAAGTCAGTGCATGTCTTACCTCAAGGATGTGCAGCATTGCTTTTTTGGCCAGGCTACAGGTGATGGGAACATCTCTGGAAGAGCCTTCATCATGACTATGGAGTGTTTTACTATTAAAGAGAACTGTTACGGAGGAGGCTCCTGCACCGCTTCCTCCGTGACGCCAGAGGGAGCTGTCACCCGAATACTAACTCACTTCCGGACTACACTTTCCATGGACCCACGCATCACTTCTTGTTTCCACATGGGCCTCATTAACGAACTATTTAGGCGACCATTTTGTTACTCTCATCGCGATGTCTTATATTGCTTTCCCTGTGTATCTCACCTGGTTATGATTGGATTGTTTATTGGACTTTCGAGTGGAGCAACAAACCAAGGGCATCCAACTACAAATAGGCATGCTCCACTCGGAAGAAATTAAATTTTTTGCTATTTCATCCACCAACCATACCATAGTCCTGGGCCTGCCCTGGTTGCGACGTCATGATCCTGGAACGAGGGTCAAATCCTTCGCTGGGGTGTGAACTGCCATAAGCGCTGTTTGCAAAAAATTATTCTGTTGTGTTTCTCAGTCCAGAAAAAAGACCCACAGTCCGAGTCAAGTAGTGTTATTCCCCCTGAGTACTCCGATCTAGCACTCGTGTTTAGCAAAACCAAAGCCTTCCAGTTACCTCCACATCGCTCCACTGATTGTGCAATTGAGTTAAAACCCGATACACTACCTCCCAGGGGACGAACATTTCCATTATCCCAACCCGAATACGCAGCCATGCGTCAATACATCAAGGAGGAGTTAGCGAAGGGCTTCATACAACCATCTAACTCACCTATTTCGGAAGAAGGATGGTGGTCTAGAGCCCTGTATAGATATTATACTATAGGTTATATATTATATTATAGGTATTCCAGTCATACATGAATGACATATTCTGTGACATGCTCGAAAAGTGGGCCATCGTTTACAGGTGCTGGTCAATATAATTATAATATCTTCAAAAAGTTGATTTATTTCACTAATTCCATTCAAGAAGTGAAACTTGTATAATCTACACATTCATTCCACACAGACTGATATATTTCAAGTGTTTATTACTTTTAATTTTGATGATTATAACTGAAAACTAATGAAAACCCCAATTCAGTATCTCAGAAAATTAGAATATTGTGAAAAGGTTCAGTATTGAAGACACCTGGTGCCACACTCTATTCAGCTAATTTACTCTGTAAAGTTTCCACAGTCAGTGATGGTTTGGGGTGCCATGTCATCTGCTGGTGTTGATCCACTGTGTTTTCTGAGGTCCAAGGTCAACGCAGCTGTATACCAGGATGTTTTAGAGCACTTCATGCTTCCTGCTGCTGACCAACTTTATGGAGATGCAGATTTCATTTTCCAACAGGACTTGGCACCTGCACACAGTGCCAAAGCTACCAGAACCTGGTTTAAGGACCATGGTATCCCTGTTCTTAATTGGCCAGCAAACTTGCCTGACCTTATAGAAAATCTATGGGGTATTGTGAAGAGGAAGATGCGATATGCCAGACCCAACAATGCAGAAGAGCTGAAGGCCACTATCAGAGCAACCTGGGCTCTCATAA
>JAZGTJ010015627.1:0-13243 GCA_036877575.1 Botia almorhae | reverse complement strand
TAAATGGCTTGTGATTGGCCGGGCTGGAGAGTTATTTACATGCTATTGACTGTTTACCATTCAGGATTTCAAGCTCATTTCTGACAACTGCAGCGCAACAGTTCTGGGCCGCCTGCCAGAACCTCTGGTAGAAGAACATGTTGTGGAACAGCAGTCAGACATTCTTCTTCACTGGTCACGGAGAACCAGAAAACAGCCCCATGTAGGAGGAACACACAAAGATCGCAATTAGTCACACACAACTGGCTACTTGAGAAGGTGAAAAGCAACGCTCCTGCCATTTAGCCGAGCTAATGGGTGGGAGGTGGAATTCTGACAGTGAGCATTTATCCCTATTTCAGGAATAACAATGGAATGAAATGAGAAAGGACAAAGCCTGATGGATTCGTCCGTACCGCCAGACTGCTCTGCTAATGCTGGGCTGCGCTAAAATACACGCCAATAATGAAACGCTTCCATCTACACTTCCAGGACACCTTGCAGCTTGAATAGAGAGCTGTTCTCCATAAACACAAAGACTGTGAGGCGAATGTGTTTTAAATGAAGTCATCGTTATTTTTTCAGCACAAACGCCTCTTTTCAAATTTGACTCTTTGTAGATTGCACGGTTTTCTATTGATCATAGCGAGAGTCGTTCATCAAATGAAGATCACATGATATGGAGGAGCATTACAGTAGGTTACGTGATGCAGTCAAGCACACTTAAAAGACGACTTGTGAACAGTGTTTGTAAAGTCAGACAGATGTGGTATCCACAACTGCGCTGAGAACAGCACTGTGAGAATTGTGTTTAGTACTAACTCTGTGGATGTGTGCGCTGTGCAACCTAATTTGCATATTCCCAAACAACACCGCATGTGCAAATATACAACTCTATCTGTGAATTATCACCAGAAACCGATATGTTCGGAAGACAAAATTGTTAATTGTCACACATTGCATTCCATCCAACACACTTAACACAGATGAACTCTTTTAATAAACACACTTTCTGGAGAATAAGTAGAGGAACACCAATAATTATATACAAATACAATATTCACAATATACAAGGAGTAAATGAGAGATGCAGGTGACACTAATGTGTAACCAAGGTAACTAACAGAAAACATTTAGACACAAAAACACAAAGAAACCGAACATGACTGTGACTTTAATGAGTAATAAAATAAAATCCTGTTACACACGCTGGAATCGCACACGTATCCACTCTGTTGTAATCGCCACCTGTACACTTGCCTCTTCACAATTTTACTAGACTGACAAAACAACCTTTCGTACCCTCAGGACACACAAACGCCTGAGAGAAAGTGAGGGATGTTTCTATTTGTATTCAGAGAAGACTGCGTTTGAGTGAACAAGTGTTTCATTTGCGCCGCTCTCATAATTGACAAAACAAGCAGTAATGAAAAAATGTTTTCTCGTGTACGTTGATGCCTCGTCAGGCTGA
This sequence comes from Botia almorhae, assembly GCA_036877575.1. Lineage (NCBI taxonomy): Eukaryota > Metazoa > Chordata > Actinopteri > Cypriniformes > Botiidae > Botia > Botia almorhae. The sequence continues at coordinate 11,793 of JAZGTJ010015627.1, read as the reverse complement.
AGCTCAACACGCTCCTGACAAAAAGTTTTGTGTTAAGGTGGAGTCTGATGACACAGCAGCATCGCAGTCTGATGTCTGATAATGGTAGCAGTTAACTTATGGCCATATTGTCCTTCAAAGACGCCGGGTGTGACTCATCTCACTTTATCCGGCCGGCCAGCGTGTGGTGGAGAGACTAATGTCATTAAAAATGTCTCTAGTAATGAATGACTGTCAGAAAGAAACGAGCTCAGAAATTCGGCTCTTTATTATGCAAATACGTGCATGAGTAACCTGCACTCTGCATATGAACAGGTTACAGTTTAATCACTTACTAACTCATGACTAACTAGCCCAAAATATCGGTGTTAAAGCTGCAATCCGTAACTTTTTGGGGTTAAAAATGAACAAAAATCAGTTATTGAGCACATACATAACAGACCAGTGTTCAAAACCGTCTCTTTACCTTACCCCAATTCACAATAGTAAGTTAATAATGATTAATAATGATTCATTATTAATAGTTGTAATGATTTATAATTTGAGCTGTCAGGTCCGATTTCCAGGGAAATGTCAGTTTGGCTTCATTTGGTTTTAACATACATAATGAAAAACAAAGTAATGTGCACTTTTATGTTTCAAACAGAGATGGCGATAGAGAGGCAAACGTTATGGATTGCAGCTTTAAATATTTTCAGATGAACAATGAAGTGATTATAACTGTTTGCTTACAAGATTGTTAGTGTCAATGGATGTGATCAAATGAGCAGCAACAATAAACAATAACTAACAATAATTTGCCTTTATTTTATTTACCCACATAAACATACTCTATTGGAGTATACCCTTCAGAGTACACAAGACTTTGAAGTGCCTTGAGTATTAAGTGTACTAGAAAATGCAAGTTGTGCTCGCTCACCCTAAGTCAGGTGAGTACATCCAAGACACTAAAATATTCTGGTCTTAGGACATTGCACTTCTTCAACAGAAATATATGACATAATTTTGTCTGTTGTCATCAGCTGGGAAGATGAAAACATCAGACAAAAGTCAGATCGCTTGTGAGAAATAATCACACTCCTCAGCTCCAGAAACCAAACCATTATTCATGTCTGTCGCACAAGCCGTGTGAATGACTTACAGTTTGAGCTCTGTCCAAACTTGGTGTTACAGTAAAAGTGACGTTACCTCGGCAACTCTTGAGCTTAAGAAAGAAACATTGTTAATATTTTAATAATTTTTTAAATAATTGCATAAACTAATAACAACAAAAACGTAATTCATTTTCAACTATATTAAGGATTTATTTGATAAACATGCTGCATCCAAGAACTGGAATCGTAAGTCTTAATTAGATTATTTTTCCAGCTATGATCATTTCCAGGTCATTAAAAATTTAGTTTATAGGCTATTTTTGCGGTCTAATTATTCAACAATTTCAGCGGTCTAATTATTCCGGTTTGTTTACACCGTCATGAGCTCGTAAAAAACACTCCTGAGCTTTTTACACGCATGACCAGAACTTCATCTGAGACGGAATCTTAATTTAGATCCGGCATTTGACTATTTTGTCATACGACTCACAGCATATAAAACGCTTTGATCTGTACACACTGCACTTTTACAGTAGAAAAGCAGGTTCATTTGCACTGATACGTGTTAGTAAGTAACCCAACATGACTTTAGTGACTTCAACAAACGTTACACCCAGTTACACCCACTAAACTAAGATTGTTCATACCATCATATAACTTACAAGAACAATTGACATTACGATACTCTGTTGCACTGCTGATTTTAAGATGCGGTTTCGTCACGCTGTGTCGCGCTGCTCGCAGTGTTGTTTAGGTGTTAAACACACACCTTTAGCAGATGTGTTTTGAACTTTTCAGAACAGCCAGTAGATATCAGAGAGACAGAAATGTTACAGGTGTGATAATGCAGCTGCTGGGGACTGACAGCACTTGTAAGCAGACGTCATCCCGTGATGATCACATGATCATCACATGCTCTCTGTCGTGGGTGTGAGTGTTGCAGGAGAGGGCAGGACTTTGCATGGCAAGTTCTCCGTCAGAATGAACAATGAGTGGCCTGTCTAATGAGACTCTTAGAGGTCTGTCACAAATTGATCTCACTCATTCTGCGCTCTGTTCGTCAGCCTGCGCAAACCATTACCAGCACAGAAAGATCGCAAATCAGCTCCAGAAAACTGGCATGCAGATAATTGTGTTATGGTAATTTATTAGAGGCAGCGTAATTTACAGGTTCCACAGATTCTGTCAGAAATTTTTATTGTGGGGCATTTTTCTCCACATAAAACACAGTGTTTTGTAAAAGCTTCATTTGAATAATTAAACCGCTATGTATGAAATTTATTACCATCTTTTATCCTTATAGTTATCAGTTGTGTTTTGAACATGTAAACTTCATCATTTTACCTTCTAGAATACCTTCTTTTGGCCAAATTCGAGTAACTAAACGAAGTAACTAAAAACTGACATTTTCTGATCTCACATTTTAGTGGCATTTTCATTCATTTTTGATTCTGATCATTACTAGCTGAGATATTCCGAAGCTCTTGGTTAAAGCAAACATGTTCTTTAATTCAGTAATAAACATTGATCTGAGTTGGCGGTTGTTCTTGTTTCTATGAAAGACGTTCCTCCTCCGGCCAGTAATGTGTTGGAAATACATGTTTCATTTACTTATTTCTCTGATCTATAACAGAATCTCGCGAGTCGGCTCTTGGTGACAACCAATTACAGAACAACTAGATTAAAACAAATTACAGATATAAACAGAGCATTAGCAAGAGCGCGTATGAACCAATCGCAGCCTCTGTAAGGTCATCCAGTAGAGGGCATGGAGATGTTTCAGAGTGCATTATCTGTCACGCGAGTCCTCTCAGATCGCACGGTGTACCACACGGGTTCTATAACACACATTTCTCAGGTGCATTACAGTACAAGAAGATCAAACAGGCACCAGACATCACATGAACTATATTTAATGATGACAGAAACACACTTTGGAACACGCAGTGGAACCGTGTTGAAGCTCTTATCTGAGTTATATTTTATCCGTTTAATTTTCAGCTCAAGATATATTTTCACTAGCTGAAATCACTGATTGTAGCAGACTGTAATATAAATAGATTAATGAGGGGATGCAACAATCAATGCTTGGTCAGAAAACAGGAACATCTTTTTAATCAGCTTCCCGGGGGAATATTACGGTAAAGAATAATTTCCTACTTCTAAAACTAATAAAAAGACTGAGTGAAGTAGAAACTTTTTGCTTTTTCTCACTGGATTTCTGGAAAGATTTTGTTGGGGGGGTCATCTTAACATTCAGATCCAGAGGGTGTTGAGAGACATTTTCTCATAGAAAAGAAGCTTCCGTGAACGTATTTTTCGCATAAACATTGAACGTGGCGTGACGACGTGCCAGCACAAATCTGTCTATGCTGCAGCACGCACAGGCGGTGAGCGAATGTTGTTCTGTGCAATGAGGCTTTTAGAGCAAAACTTTTATAACGAATGATCAAACATGCTGAGAGTGACGTCATGTCTAAATTCAATCATATAACGTAACTTCATCAATTATTAAAACATTCCTGTAAAATTAGTTTGGATAATTTGAAGGAAATGAGAAAATAAACAGTTCATCAGTAAGTCTGTATAGATTATCCCTTTAATTCTTCCCTTTTGCGTTTTGGCATAAATACAGTCTGTATAAATACACACTGATCAAAAGAGCTGATACATCCACTTTGCTCAGGAAATAGATGCACGTTCAAAAGTGACTGACTTTGCATGCATACGCCAAGTTTTTAATTTCAGGAATGTGGCCAGCATTACCCTCGCGTCGGCCGCGCTCTTTTCAGAGCTAACATTAGAAGCACTCAGCCATGTTCACCCTCAATGGGCCTGTAATGACATTTCAAAAAGTTTAATTATGATAAATGAATAGATTCAAAGCACTTTGGTTGTGTTTCATGAAGGTTGTAGTGAGCCATCCAAAAACAGCCATTCAAGTTAATTATAGAGTAACATCATGCCGCTGTGAGAACGTGGTGTGTTAGCATTGAGAAATATGACAAGCTAAATGAACGGTGAGCCGTCTGTCAGCAGGCGCTTGCGAGATCCTTCATTACTGGATCTTCTTGGCTTGGTCGGATCCACACAAACCGATGCACTCGGGTCATTTGTGGGTCGCTTTGCATGTGTCGGCCTCACTGCAGGACAGAGATTTTCAGATTATCACATGATGATATAAATCTGTTAAAATTGATCTCTCTCTTTTCTCAACAGAGCGTTCAGTAAATGTGAACAGCACAGCTATTCGTTTTCTGTGTCTGTTCACTTGGCTGTTGTTTGGGGCAGTGATGGCTCACTTGTGCCGAGGGAAGAGTATTGTTCTCCACAGAAGTATTACTGCAGTTTGGGGAGTAACTAAATATAATGGTGCTACAAACTAAAAAGAGCCCAATAAAATAATGATGGAGTTACAGTATGACCTGCTTTACAGTATCTGGACAGAAGCCTTCATTGTGTAGTTATATATAGTGGTTAAAAACTAGACCAGCTAACGACTTTAGGTTGCAACATTTTCCTAGCGTTTCCATTAAATAACATAGACATTTAAAAAGATATTTTGTAACGTTTTTAAAATGTTCCACTAACAACTTAAAAGTAACAGTTTTGATATGATATATAACAGTAAACAATAATCCACTTACGTTACTGCAAGAACGTGTTTGATAACTTTGAGAGAACTTTCAGATAATGTTATGGAAGATTGATGGAAGATTGCTGTGTTAACAGGAAATTACTCAATACATGCCTGTAAAATGTCAGAAATCTCCACAGAAAGTCTTCAATAAATCAGATCACAGGTACTTAAAGACTTCAGGAAATGATCATGGAGCTCGTCATGGTACGAGGCTTGCATGGTACCTGACTTTTAGTGCATTAACTACTGTACAAACATCTGGGCAGCATTTCATATGTGCTTGTGGGCTGATGTGTACAGTACCACAGCATCACCATCACTGTACCATGGTACCACCAACCAGTGGCCTTCTCAACACTGTATTCTATTGTTCAAGAACTCCACGGTTCTTCATCTGTCTCTGCTGGGCTTTTAATTTATGGCTGTTGTAATGATTCAAGCGCAGGTAATTTCATGGCATCTTGTCATGAAGATTTTCAAGGCCATCTAATTTTTCTCATGATGTCAGATGATGGAGGCGTTCGGCCTTGCGGCACTTCTGACTGTGTAAATCTGCTGAGAGTCGTGCATATGTGGAAACGTCATGCCGTTCTCTCTCCTTCAGTGAGCCATGACCCTCTCTGTACATTATCTGGACAAGAGCGTTCATTGTGGAGCTATATCTTTAATAGATGAGGCACTGTGTAGGAACCCAGCTAACAGGGAATGTTCACAGGAAAGTTAACAAAACATTCTTTTAATGGTATGTATCATATATTTAAAAAACATTATTCTTAAGTTGTTAGTGAAACACTTTCAATAACGTTAAAACACTGTTTGAAAAACTGGACATTCAGAACATTCCTAGAACGTTCAAAATACATTTGCATTTTTACATATACATACGTATATATCATATATGTCAAGTATTAAAAAAGTTCCTAGTTTTTAACGTTTTTGTTACATAATGAAAACGTTAGGGAAACATCCTTACAACCTAAAATTGTTAGCTGTAATAGACGCTTGTGAAATATCTCCAGTGCTCCAGTAGGGACAGTTTGGTGAATCAAAACAGTGAAAGATCTGTGGGCTGTTTTGGCTGTGCCGAACCTACACAGGGAGAGGAACAGACTCTCTCTGTTCAAGTCTAGACTGAAGACTCATCTGTTTAACCAGACATGTAGTTAATTTTCCATAGTCTGTTTTTTATCTCGCCGCACCAGTCTGTCACTCTGGGAATCACGACAAAGATTTTTTTGCGTCTTCTTCATTATTTCTCTCATTTCTTTGTCTTCATTGGAAAGACTAACATTAAAGGTTCAGCTAATTACACAGTCCAGTGAACCCCTGCTGGTGGAGTCCATAACTGCACCATCTGTTGAAAAACATCTTTCTCCATTAACATATTATTTAAGTAAAGCTGTTATAAATTATAAACACAAAAATGTATGTTTTATGTAAAATACAGCTTAGGCAACTTGTGTTATTTAAAAGTGTTATATACAGAATGTTATACTGTAGCTATAAAAAAGTTATCGTTTGTATAGAATTTCTTTGTGAACACAGAACACGGTTCCACTCAGGTGGCTGAAGTCTTCGCCCAATAGAAACGTGTTCTGCCAGAGACATTTGGTTTTGCTCAGTAAGAACAGAAATTAGAGAAAAACATTAGCCATAACTAATGTTTGTCATACAGCACCTGCATCCCTCTAATTGCCTCAGAAAAATTCATTTCTTGCAATAATCTATTACATTTCATTGGATAACAAACGTGTTTGTTTTTAAGTATATTAATGAGCTAAAACACGTGCCAGTCAGACGATGGCCTACTGCTGAGTCTTGGATCCTTTCAAGGTTTGATCCTCATCCAGCCAACTATTTTAAGTTGGTTTGTTTTGGCTTCCATCACTTTTGATTTTCTCACTGGGGGTTTTAAGGTTCTGTTTTTGTAAAGTTGCTTCAGAACAATCTGTGCCGTGAAAAGCAAATAAAACTAAAATGAACTGATCAATGTTGAGAACAATAAGCCGAAACTTCTAGGCACACAGTGGTCAAACAACAGTCTACTGTCAGTGATACTCCTCAATACATCTGGATAAATGTATGAAAGGAGCAACAATACCCTGACAGCCATGAAACAAGACCTGAATTCTGCCATATGCGCTTATGGGCACTCAGTTACACATCCAGTTTTTTCGAGCCAACCCTCCGACCTGTTTCACCCGAAAATGTTGTCATGACAACTCTGATTGGCTAGTGACACCACAAGAACAGTTCTCATATGCACAGTACACGCAAATCTTCTGTGTGACATGTATGTACACATGCTTATTTACATGAGCTCTCTGAATGATCGAGTGTTTAAGATCTCTCGCTCAGCCATTGATCATTAAATCCATGGCTTAAAAAATGATACACATGCACACGGAAAACAGTTTTATATTTAGTTTTATTTGTTTAATTTTTGGTGATCCTTTCATTTTAGTACCATTAGTTATTTTATATATTTAGCTTTATATTAGTTTTAATAATATAAGTCTGCTGAAGTTTATGTGTTTATTAATCATTTAAATCTGCCTAACTGTGTTACTATAATTTCCTCAGGACCAACTAGTGGCATTTTTATGTTTCATTTTTATGTCAAGCCTTTACATTTTTAATATACTATCAAAAACTATCAAAAAATGTAGTTGGAGTCATAAAAATGTAGCTTAGATTCAGTTTTTCCAATTATGTTGATTTTTATTGCATTTCAGTCAAAACTCTTCATTTCACTGTAGCGCTACGGTAACAGCTGTAGAAAGGGAGCATACAAACGCATGTAAATATCGGATGTCCTTTTCCAGGCTTCAATAAAATATGATTCACTACCTCCATATTTACCCGCCAACTTCCACATGAGATTCAGAGACTGACGCCCACGGCCGGCATATTTCACTCTGAAAGAGAACGTGGACGTGCAGGGACAAAATGACTCCTGTGTTCAGCTGGTGTGATGCACCATATGTTGACTCCTCACCCCAGCTGAACATCCACACAGATTCTCTGACACTTCACATCAGATGCCCACAGTACATCTGTATCTCTCCGCTACAGCGGGTAACACGCGGTAGCAGCTGCATATGTTGCTTTCCAAAATGTTTCTGTAGCTCTTTGAAACATATGGCACTGGCATCGCTCCTCTGCAGCGACGTGTTATGCTGGAGATAAAGTTTTCACGCATTCATATGCATTTTTTAGCGTGGGGTTGCCAAGTCGACTGCCAATGAGTCTCATCATCCTCTCCGAGCCGCACGATAAGAATGTCAAGGGATTAGCAAACATGACGAGTTCTCGGGCTTATTATAGGTGTGACATGTACGCAGTTGTGCATCACATCTGTATGCGTATTGCTCTTGCTCTATTTATTCCGTATGGTAAATTATTAATTCAAATGGAGTTAACATTTGCATATTTGGGTAGTTATGTGATTTCTTCTGTTGCCGTTTCCACTGAAGATGTCAATATCACACGAATCGAGGAAGCTCAATTAGCATTGAAGACAACATCAAACTGGATGTTCAATTCATCCGACTTCCATAATGCAACGTATTTCCAAATGAAACAGAATATTGAGCGAGACATAATGCAGTATGGGACCTGAATTTATGCCTCAGGTTTTGATTGGATCTAAAAAAGAATTCAATGGTACCAATGGTTCATATCATTTGTCCACCCCCCCCCCCCAACCCCCCCGGAAGGTCCTGGTTACCCAAAGTTGTTGCAAATGAAGTAAAAATGTAAATATAGAAATAAATATAAACGTGATTATGAAGACAAATCTGTTTGTTTTTCTTAGTATAATATGAACTGCAGAAAACTCAAAGGAGAAACTGTGACTTACTCATAGCTCAAAAGTTTTATGTTTCCTTCGAGCGTTTCTCCAGTTCGAGCGCAGCGGGTCTGCTTTAATTTGATTGCTTAACTTAAAGTGAACTTGAATCCTCATTGACTGAGTGACAGTGAGTGTGTAAATGGGTCTAATAGAGAGCAAACTCTCTCCAGAAGCGGGTGCTTGGCTCTGGGCCACGAGTCTTACAGCTTCTCTCACAGAACTGTCAAATGCTTGGTGACATTCTTTTTCTCCAGCTAATTTAACTCTAACAAGCCGTGCTAAGAAGCTAGAATGACGACAGATACTAAACTGTTATGCACAAGGCCAGTTATATTGTGACAGAAAAGGCAGGACCCAGTGAGAACTAACCAGGCCCTTCTGTGTCATGAATATATAACTTCAAATGAATTAAAAGCTTATCTCACAAACACATACGGCACGGCAGCTCGCAGCCCTACAGGACAGCGTCTGCCATTACGGAGCCCTCGAATGTCGTGTCGAGAAAATCGAATCATTTTAATATCCTCCAAAATGTGAAATCCGCCGTCTGTGCTGTGACCTTAAAACTCTCTCAGACTTCAAGAAAATGAAATAGTTTGCTGACGCGAAGTGTGATTTAAAAAACGAAGTATTATATCATACAAACGAGCCAACAGAATTGTTGTGTACATCGAGTTAGCGAGCGCCCGTTGTTTTTTATAGCTGGATGTGGCATTAATCACAACGTGGAGAGCAGGGGTGGCGGCCCTTTCTGGATACAGCAGATGCAGTAAATCCAGCAGCATGGAGGCATCCAGGCAGGTGCCCTCCAGCCTGTTCCTGTCTGCTGCACTGGTAATAGTTTGTTTCCATTCCTGGAACATTGGAAAATAAGCCCCCACACACTTCATAGGACCTTTATCATCCGGCAGTATGAGGTACTGTGACATTTCCTTTGAATCCAAGATTAGGTTTAAATGTCTCTTTCTCGCGTAGCATCATGACCCTGTGTCCAAAAACCTCAGAGTCAAAGTGAAGGCAGATTCAGGGTTAAATGTATAGCCTGCTGGTGTCTGCAGAGCTCTGGGGATGGAATTTATCAAAAGATTTTGACGATGAGCATTTCTGGACAGATAACTAGTGAGTACAGTGATCACCTAGTAAATGTTTTTATACCAGGTGCCTTGATCAAGGGCACAATGGTGAATTTGTGGATTAATCGTTCAGATTTTTATAACGGGTTGTTAAACTGGTTTACGAAACTGAATCATTTGTTTACAAATGGTACTCAATCAGTCTAGTTCTCGAATCAACAACTAGCCAACAAATTAAACCAAAACTATTTTAATCAAACATGTCTGACTCGTAGACTGACACTAAAACCATTTGAAGTGTAAAGAGGATTTAACTAATGGAGCAAAAAATGAGCTTCATCAAAAGTACTAAAATTATTAGGGAACTGAAATCATGAATTGGCTTTGGAATCAAAACCAAGATCATTTAATTCCTTATTAGTTCATACTTACTAGTTCTCAACATAAGTACTAGTTCTATCTATACTAACTAGTTCTATCCATACTTATTAGTTTCATCCATACTCATAGTTTAACGGGTTTGAGTCTATCATTTATGGTTATCGGTTCAGATCACTGCACCACACAACCCTTGATTGATTAGTTAATTACATTTCTTAATTAAATGCCCCAAACCACCACCAAAATCCTCACAGAACATTAAAAATCTAAATCATGTGCTGTTCTAGTTCCCCACAGGCCACAGAACTGCACACTGTATTATACCTGCACCTGCCGATAAGCTGCGCTTTTATAATTTACAAATATGGGTAAACATCTGAGTAGTCTGTTGTAATTAAATGCCATCGGTACTGAAGCAGAATTTATGCATGTGAAGGTAAGTGATTAATAAAACAATATCACATAAGCAAGAGTGCACTATGACCGTATATCAGCACGGCTGTGATTCGACCGCAGGCAAAAGGGCACAGACCAAATGCTGCATTCTGATATATGATCATAACAGCATGATTGTTAGCATGATGTTGTTGCTGTAAAACAGAAATAAATATGTAAAAACTAAGGTGAGGAGTGTCCCAAGAACTCAGGATCTGCATGTGCTATCTTAACAGATGTTATATGCTAGAACCGGCAACGCATCACATTAGTTTGTGGGCTGTTTCTGAGAAGTCACTAAACATGACAACCCAACATGTGTGTGTGTGTGTGAAAGACAGAGAGAGAGAGAGAGAGAGAGAGAGAGAGAAAAGAAAGAGAGAGAGTAGGAGAGAAAGAGAGGAGTGTGCCACAGCCGTTAAGATAACTGATAACTTGATTGTAATATTCTTTACTATGACGTTGTGACACATTCCAGTGGTAAAGCATTCCAGTGCTATGTCCTATGGCAGCACTCTTCAAATATCTCTCGTCCAATCAGATTCAAGAAGCGGAACAAAGTGTTGTGTAAATGAAAAACAATGCATGTATAGTGTGTGAATACAAGAGAAGCCCGTTCATTCTGACTGTCATAAACCTTGTGTTGTAAATACAATGAAAGCAGACAACCACATCCATCACTGTTCCACCACAGACCTTCTCCTAATGCTCCACAGTCCTGCTCTCTCTCTCTCACTCCCTCTCTCTCTCTCGCGCTCTCTCTCTCGCGCTCTCTCTCTCTCGCGCTCTCTCTCTTGCGCTCTCTCTCTTGCGCTCTCTCTCTCGCGCTCTCTCTCTCACGCTCTCTCTCTCACGCTCTCTCTCTCACGCTCTCTCTCTCTCTCTGCAAAAGTTTTGTGAGTTCTTCTCTTGAAATGTTCTTAACCTTCTTTGTATCTGTAAATATCATATGGTGGCATTGGTTCACTTTATCTGTTGCAATGTGTTGAAATAACAGATAATCAACATGTTCCTGAACAATTTAAATGTGCTAAAACCACGGGGCAGTCGATGCAGGACGGCGTCTCCAGGGAAGCCCACGAGTCAACAGCTCTTCATGAGCAAAACTAACAGGCAAGAACAGATCTAAGCTGCTGTGACTGACAAACACCCACAAACTCACACACACAAACTGAACATTTAGAAAAAACATGCAGGAAAGACCTTCAGCCTCTGAGCCCCCTCACTGAAAAACCGACCGGCGCTTTGAGAAAATGACCTGACGTCTAATTTAAGAGATTATTTCCCCCAGGATCCAAGCAAAGAAGGAGCTCCACACTCTGGATAATGGCCAATGAA
>JAZGTJ010015626.1:1806-13245 GCA_036877575.1 Botia almorhae | reverse complement strand
GGAGATTATTTATTTGTATAGTTAAGTCAATGAGCTCACCGAGGTTCGTCTCTACAGGCGAGCTCTGACTGGAGCTAAGGGTTAAGGCCCCTACAGAAAAGCCGTTTCAGGGTGTCCTCAACACAATTGGTCTGGGCTGCTAGGGTATGAAAAGTTGGTGCAAATTCTGAGGCAGATTGTTTTCCCTGGGTGAGGGTTAACAGCTGTTCACCGGGGCTAATACCACCTGTCGAGTGCTCAAATATGTCACGAAAGCGTTGAAGGAAGATGTCGAAGGTGGGAAAAACTGAGCCATCCAACCTCCAAACCGCCGTTGCCCAGTCTAGTGCCCTCCCGGTGGGAAGTGAACAAACAAATGCAATCCTACTTTGCGGGTGTCCAATCAAACTTTTCTGAGAAAATGAGTCTAGGGCTTGCCGTAGCTGTTGAACCGGATGGTGAAGTAAACGGCGGCATTGGAGCGGGTTAGGTTGGATCTTGCGGTGCTAGTCGAATTCCCTGCATGGCTTTAACCAAATCCTTGGTGAGTGTGGTGAGTTGGTTTAGTTGGTGTTGGTGTAATGTGAGTTGTGATGCTTGAACGGTTAGTTCCGAGGACAGCTGCACGAGTGCTACTGGATCCTGTGTTGGCGAAGTCTTCTGTAACGAAGAGTCAGACTGAGTCGGATCCATTTGCAGAATAATTTATTAGAATGGTCGACAGGCACAATCAGTATCAGCAAACACACTTAGCGAAGGCAAAACAAAGAGTAGTCGTTAAACGGGCGTGGGTCAAGGCAGGCAGCAAACAATCAATAGTCATAAAACAGCACAGAGGTCGAGGCAGGCAGCAAACAATCAAAGAATGAGTAGACAATCCAAACAAGAGTGCAGACAGCAAACAATCAGTGATGTAAACAATCCAGATCATACACGAAAAACCAACAATAAATAAACAGGGAGACTGCTCATACAGAGTATTTCCCAGACTCAACAGCTGAGACACCTCTGTCCGAAAATGTGCTGCATGTGTTGAAAGTAGTATATTCTAATGCTATGTCCTACACCAAGGAAACGCCTCATTCATCACACGCTTTCCCTTCCCATTCTAATGGACGGTACATGCAAGTGTAAGTAATGTATGTTTTAGTTATTTTAAATGTCTTACAATGAGGATATTGATTTTGAGATTTTTTATTGTTTTATTTATTTTTTTATGCATCATTATTTATTTTTTGATTTCTAAATCCTGCAACGTTCTTACTTTTTAATTTGTGTTCTGTTTTTTTTTCATCATCAGTGGGTTGTCCTGGGCTCTTTAACCAGGGAGACCCACAATCTTTTATAATTATATAGACACTTTAAGAGTATAAAGTTTAAAATAATTGTTTGTTTACTATATCAGGAAAGATTTTCAAGTTGTTAAATGTACAGTTCCACTTTTAAACATGTAAATGTGGTTACACAGTGTTCTCTGTAGGGCATTACACTTGTGGCTTGCCTTTCTGACTTGTCAGTGTTTTAACAGTAAAATCCATTTCCACTCCCTGTTCCCACTTTTGTTTCATCTTCTGTTGTGTCAGTCAAGACCAGAAATGATTCAGACAGCAATCCTCCACTGTCCTGTCAGTCATGACTCAAGTTTCAGAAATGCCATGCTGATGTCATGACCTACATATGTTGTTTTGTTTTTTGTAAAAACAACACACTGCACCATAGTTCCCTCCATGGCAACACATAATTCTCGTCTATGATGAATGCGCCAACATTAACTAGCATTACAAGAAACATATATATACACAGACCCTTTTGTTTACAGTTACTAACAATGACAATCGAAAAATGTCAACTTTGTCATATAAAGGACATGACAAAAATGTTAGTTCAAAAATGTAAAACCATGTTGATTGTCTTAAACAAATATAGATTTACCATGCTATTGTCCCATACACTCAAACCTGTTTTGTTTTTCAGGCGGATGGAAATTTACCAGACAGCACGTTTCAACAGTTATTAACTTATATGGTTTGCCTTTGCTCTGGTGGTGTTGCACACGATGTACTCCTTCCTGTATTAACAACATATGAAGTTTTATGGGAGTCGAAAGGGGGCGGGGACGGTGACGTCTGGTATCTCGACGGGCGAGGTCACTATATATTCGACACTAAGCGTCAATCAACAGTAGACGACGAACAAGAAGATACATTGTAAGTTTCATTTTGAAAACCAAATCGAACTGAAGATCGCGGACTGTCATTGAATCTGGCTACTAAGCGAACAAAGGACGTAACGATCAGAGTAAAGACGCGAACTTGAACAGCCCGTGGATTCGTAAGGTCCTCTGTATAGCTCTATGTTTTTAGATCTATCGTTCTCTACTATGGTCGTTATGGACATATCCACCATCGACACTGCCTCGCTTCGGGATCTCCTGAACGGCGATGATTCAGGCTGTCTGGTTCTGGACTGTCGCTCTTTCTTTTCCTTTAGCTCGGCTCATATTTCGGGCTCCACAAACGTGCGCCTCAGTGCTATAGTGCGCCGGAGGGCCAGAGGAGGTCTGGGACTGGAGCACATTGTGCCGAATGCGGATACGAGGAACAGGCTTTTGTCCGGGGAATACCAGAGTGTCGTGTTCCTAGATGACTGTAGTCAAGATATGGAAGAAGTGAAGAAAGATGAAACGTTGATCCTTGCTGTGAACGCATTGTGTCGTACTCCATGTGGAGCAAGTATTTTCTTTCTTAAAGGTACGAAAGTGAAAATAAAACTTATTTATAAACTTATTTGATAATAATAGTAACCCGTAGTAACCATATGAAACAAAAACAAACTGCTCAAATATTGTAAACGATTATATTTAATAACTTTAATACATTGCGAATGACTTCACTGGTACTAAAAGTAATGACTTCTGTTTTAATTGTTTATAGGTGGATTTGACACATTTTCCTCAGAGTTTCCTGAAATGTGTACCAAGCCAGTTTCCCCACGAGATTTGAGTTTACCTCTGAGCTATGGCTGTCCTCCCAACACTGAGTACTCCTGTAATTCATGTACAACCCCTCTACACGATCAGGTCAGTTCTACAACATCTGCATATGCTTCAAAAATGGGGTTCTGCTCTAAGTCACACTATTTAATTCATTAATTAATAAAATGCCAGTATAGAAAAAATATGCAGTTGACAAATTTAATATGCCTTTCTTTCACTTTCAGGGTGGACCTGTAGAAATCTTGCCATTCCTATATTTAGGCAGTGCCTATCACGCCTCCAGAAAAGACATGCTAGACATGATGGGAATCACGGCCCTCATAAATGTGTCTTCCAACTGTCCCAATTACTTTGAAGACCACTACCAATACAAGACTATTCCTGTGGAGGACAACCACAAAGCCAATATCAGTTCCTGGTTCAACGAAGCCATTGAATTTATCAGTGAGTATCAATTTTTGAAGCTTTAATTTGATCCTTTGTTTTGAAACGGGGAGCAGATGTAATCGTATGAGGGCCTTTGGCAGGCAAGCTAACCTGCAGCCCAACCCCCATGCAAGTGAGGCCTGAATGGAATTTTTAAACGCTCCCTCCAAAACACCAGCTTTACAGCTCAAGCCTGACAGTCATGAAGGCTTACATCATCATGTTTAAAGAGGTCCCCCATTTTCAAATAACACCAAGCTGTGGCCTGATTCTTTTCACGGAGCAACTGGCTTCACTTGAATACTTGGCTTCTTTTGTTTGGCCTGAACAAAAGGTAGCGTCTCTAGCTGCCCTTCTATCAGATTGGTGCTTTAAGCGGGGGTGCCACAACCCCCCCCCCATTTGGTATTTAGACCAGTTAGGGGGTTGTTTCCTCTCTTTCTCAAACCCCTGCCTGATTTAACTTTTCTCGTTTGAGGCTCCCTTCATTAGCAACACTGTGCAATAAAATTTGCAATTAAATATGTGATTAGGAAATCAATACTGGAGTTATTAACCAATACTGTTAATAACCTCTCTGAATGAAAACTTCTTTAAAGTCCTTGATGGGATGAAAGAACTTTGAAGTTTTAACCAATACGCCCTTTTCTTTTTACACAGACTCGGTACGGAATAAAGGTGGACGTGTCTTTGTTCACTGCCAAGCCGGGATCTCACGCTCCGCCACCATCTGTTTGGCTTACCTGATGCGTACAAAACGTGTAAAGCTGGAAGAGGCCTTTGAGTTCGTCAAAGAGCGGCGCAGCATCATCTCACCCAACTTCAGCTTCATGGGACAGCTCTTGCAGTTTGAATCCCAGGTGCTTGCCTCCTCCACTTGCTCCTCAGAGGCAGCAAGCTCTGCCATTGGCAAAGGTACAACAGTGTTCAACTTCCCGGTTTCCATCACGGTCCACAATGCACCCAGACCTCTTTCCTTCCTGAAAAGTCCCATCACTACCTCACCGTCCTGCTGATATGTTCTTCTGAAATGTGCTGTACTATGTTTTCTTTCCCTTTGTCTGGGGAGAGTTTTATTTTATGACTATATGATCCCTGGGGTGATCTTTCCAGTATTAAAACTGGATCCTTTTGTTTCCTTTGTTGCTACAATTATTCCACGATTGCTATGTAAATACTGCTATATTTTGGAAAACTAGTGCCTCCAGATGTTTTTAGCATGTAACATTTTAGCCCAGGGGTCTATATTTCATGAAACGTAAGGATCAGGGTGTTCATTTTAAATTTTGGAGTAACTATTACTGAGCGAAAGCACTCAGCTGTTTTGTCCATCAAAATCCTCCACAGTCTTTTTGTGTGTGTGTGTGTGTTTTACATGGTTGAAATTGATATATGTATGTTGTATGTAGTTGTTTTGTTTTTATTTGTTAGAAGCCCCATGTCTTACAGGTTTCTCAGGTATTGTTTTTTGCTTTTCCACATTCATGGCAGAAAATCATTAGACTTTAAGGTGCTAATTTTGATAAGTATTCCTGTATTTAGTTTTTAATCAGCTTGAACAATGAATGTAATTCATACATCTTTGTAGATGAGCTCTGCCTTAAGACAGTGTCATTTAAAATCATTATTCCTGAGCCTTTCAGAAACAAATGTTTGTTTTTCTTTAAACACAGAATACCTCATGTGTCTGTACTGTGTACTGTCAATCCTCTTATAAGCACTATTAACACGAGAGGATTTTACCAGATTGTTTTAATACGTGTGACTATTTATTGACTAAAGTAATATATTTTGTATGCTATTTTTTATATTTGTGATACCTGATTCCAACCGATAAACTTATTTTCATACATGTGATCTTATGTGCAATTTATGTACTTCTGGGACATTAAAACCTACAAAGTACACGAACAAAGAGCTGGAGAAAAGCCACAAACAAAGCAGAGACCACTCCAGCAAGATAACTACTGGGTTTGTTTCTGTTCAGACTTGTACTTGCTCCGTCAATATTTACACTGACAATAATGTCGTCAGTTTTACCACATTAGTTCGAGCCAAGAAACAAACACATAGTGCATCCATGTTTGTAGTCCTTTGGCCTCCAGTTATAGGAGAACGGAGCATACTGTTGGTAAAAATAAATCCATTTGCCCTTTTAATTGTAAAGAACGATAAACAGTATGCGTTATTCTACACTGCCAAAAATAATAAAACAAACTTGCATAGTCTAATTCAGAGACGCCAGATTGTTCTAGCAGAGCTGCCTGCTGAGAAGAACAAATCGTCTGCTGAATACGTTGTCCACGGAGTGAGTAAAGTCAGTTGCCTGCTGAGAAGAGTAAGTCGTCCATGGAGTTTGGAAAATCCGTAGTTTACTCCTCAGTAGGCAACACTGGCTTATCAGTGGAAAACTCTAGCTTCTGGCAATAATTAAGTGACTACCCACAGCGTCATTAGTCTTATCTTTGGTCTTGTCATAAACAGCAACACAACTGCAATAACTGAAGCCAGGCCTTCTTTGCGTATACATTTGGGTGGCATTATTCAAATTTTTCCACACTGACATTTTGGGGAGGAGTGGACTGAACTGTTTTCGCCAGGTCTGGATAAGTATTATGGTTAAAATAAATAATTTTGTGGGAGACTTTGAGCTTTGTAACTTTGCAGATTTTATGCAGCTGTTTGTGCATGTATAACATTAAAGGAAAACATGAAATTGCACTATATGACCACCAAAACTAAAATGAATTGGAGAAATAAAATATGACGTGTTCATGAATACAGTTCTAAAAAAAGCAGCACAGGTCAGAAACATTTGAAAATGAAAGTGCAAACATGGAATAAAAGGATTTTATACTGCAGCAATATTAAAACTGCCATATTACCAAGTGAAAATTGAGGTTAAAAAAATTTGAATTTTAAGGTACAATGTGCAACAACAAAATAAATGGAATATCTCTTCCAAACGGGCATGTTTATTATGGGGCCCTCTTAACACCCCACCAGTTGAAAACTGATCTAGGCCACAGTGCCTTTAATTTTCTTAACAAATACTGTAATTCCAGGGCAACTTGGAATCAAACTTGGATTCCAATGCACATGCATACATACTTGACCCATGTTTGCATGTGCATTGGAATCCAACACTGGTAACATTCTACGGTCATGTGGCATAAAATAAGTGTGTTCATTGTTCCTGCGCAGGTGTCACAGTGAGCTCATTTAAGGGCTGTCAGATAGCAGGAGGGGTGTTCAGATGAGCATGGGGTCCACTAGACCTCTTCAGAGGGGACAATAGGAGCAGCTGCAAGGCATTTGGGAAAAGTGTGACTGTAGCCCACTCAGAGCTGGGCCAAGAACAGGGTGTTTTGCATCTCATCCTTTGTAGCACGTAGTGTTTTCACAAGCCTCAATCATGGTGGCTTTGTAATTAGCACAGCATTGGCATTAACAACCGCTTTGAATAAAAGGCAGCTTTGCTTTTAATTTGCCTTGGTAAATCTGTGTGCAAACATGTGTGTCAAGATTAAGAATTTCGGTTAAAATTTATATGACAATATGGGAAAAAGGGGAAGTATTTTTTAGAATTTTAAAGAGTTTTGTAGAATTTTATGCCAGAAAGTAAGACCAAACCTACCTTCTTTTACAAATTTGTCTGAAAATCAAATGGAATGGATTAACTTGGTAAATATGGTGTGATAGTCCTTCTAAAGTAATAAAGTAAGCTGAGTTAACAAGTCTAAAAATGCTACCATTGTGGCAATAGGTTTTGCACAGGCAAACATCAACCTAGTTATTTAGAATTTGCAACTTAAAAGTAAAATGAAAGCCAATAGGCTACTTGTCAAGATGTTTTGGTGTGTTTTAGGTAATCATAACACGTTTATTAATGTAATTATTAACTATTAAAATTATCATTATTTTCTATATTGTTTTTCTTTTTTTCTCATTATCTCTACTTGTTCAACTGCGCTACTGCGTAAAGGTCATATATCTGAGAATTTTTAATGTGTGTTGCTTAAAGGATTAGTTTAAATGATATTCAATGTAAATTTTTACGTTTTTTGTTTTTATTTCTCTGTATCTGATGTTTTTCCTGCTGTCTGTAATACAGCTCTTTATCTGCCTGTGTGTATTATATTAAAGCAGCTTAGGGTTCTAAAGTCATGAGGATTTATGTTTTGGAACATACATACATTTTGTCAAATGTACAACATATGTACATTTAAAAAACATATTAAAGTTAACAATAAAACAGTCTTATTCTTTTGAAGGTAATACTTGAGGTCTACAAAAGATTTTACTGCATGCTACATTTAACACACTACTTCAGTTCAGTTTTTCATAGCTCTAATTGTGTACATTATCTAACCTTTTCTCATACCTCTGCAATTGTTTAAGGTGGAAAGTCTGTAGTTATATACAATAAAAGGTACTGATGAGGTTTATAGTATACTTTTTTCCAGATAGAAAATGATTGTAAATGTATTTATAAACTAAAAAAGTAAATGAGTAAAGTGTGACCCTTGGAAATATTTCAGACATTTTTCAATACCATATTAGGAGGATTGCGCTGCCTGTTACATTGAAAAGTTTCAGACAAAGCAGCAAGCATGATCCTCTTAAGATAGCGTGTCAGGATCCTGGCTTTCTGCCTAGTCTTAGAGATTGCGTTTTGCCAGGATCCTGACACAGTCTATGTTACGTGTCAGAGCGCGGGGCTTAGACTGATCCCGTTTTAGTTCGGTTCTGATTGAGTCTAGACTCGCGCTCTGGGTGTGCGTTGTGTGTGAAAGCACATGGCTCCGTTGTATTTACACCTATGTGCTCCCCGGTCTTGCGTCATCACCCCGACTCCTTGTTTACTCGTTCGCTTGTTTCAGTTAATGTCTAGCTAGTCAGTTAATTGTTTCCCGTTTGTATTTATTGCCCTAGTGTTTGCTATCTTGTGCCGGTTCGTGTTCCTTTAGTGTGTTGTCTTCGCCGCGAGTAGTTCTCAGCTTTGTCGCTCGTCTTCGTCACTCGCTGCTCAAACTCATTGTTATCCGCATTTCTATCTCTGTTTATAGTCTAGGCTTAGTTGCGTCCGTGTATCCGTTATAGTTCTTGTTCCCGTCTATGTTCCGTGTTTGAGTGTTCCCCAGTCTGGTTACCGTCCGAGTCCTATCCGTTGTGGTTGTCTCGTGTCAGTTTATGTCTGGTGTCTAGTCTGTAGTCCTGTTTGATTATTGTGTTTATTTATTTAATCTTTATCACTTACTCCTTTGTTGTATTTTATTGCGTATTTTTAGTGTCTATCATCTTGGTTAAATTTATTAATACAATGTTCATTCGTTCCCAGTCCTGTTTATATTTATTTTCTGATTATTTGTTGTTTTCTACTTGAATCTGTTTAGTTCTATGTTGCCCTCTTGTCGCTTACTTGTTCAGTTGGTTTGACTTAGTTCGGCTTGTTGTTTCAGTTTGTTTATTAATAAAGCTTTGTTTGTGTATCGCTGTCTGCACTTGGGTTCCTTCAGTCCACAAACCTGACATAGCGATGCTGCCCTAATATGTATAGCGGTGTTGCACTCATTACAACTAACACGGCAGTAAGCCTTTGTGTGAACTGAAATTCTAATATTGTAGATGTACCATTGTGGTGGTTTTTGCTCAATATGATGTTAAGTAGCAGATAAGTGGGCTTACTGCAGTTAAATATCTAAGTCTCCTAATACTAAGTCTCTACTAAGAATCATCCCCTCTTCCAGACGAAACCTTAAGTACTATTTGGAGGACACAAGATAATTTAACAATTATATGATCACGTGGTGAACCTTTGAACCTAACTCATATTTAAACTTTCACTTTGTGTTGTTAAATGGTTTTGAAGAATATTTTTGGTCCGTTTAGTCAGTATTTTCAATGAATCAGAGAGAAATTGAGAATAAGAAAAACAGCACAGTCTCCATTCAACACTAATAAGGGTAGTAAGACACACCTCTGTGTACACATCCTTAGAAGTACAATTTTGGCTGTATTATTTGTGTCCCCTTCAAAAATTGCTCTTAAAAATGTAAAGTTTATTGCAAACTCCCCACCCCCCCAACTGTTAGATGACATTTATGCCTACGGTTTCAATGTACAGTATTTTCCCTAAAGGTAAGTTACACAGTGTCAATCAAGTCACTGGTATTTGGAATGACATGAGGGTGAGAAACAAATGACAATTTTGCTTTCTGCGTGAACTATTTATTTTATGTATGCAGTTGTATTTTTAACATATTCTCATGTTTATTTTTGTTTGGAAAAAAACTTAAACATGTACCAAGATGATTTTTGGAAACAATTATTAATAACAACTGCTAGAAAAATCTTACGCACTGTTTTCCGCTGAAGTGACAAGTACACAAGACAAGAATTTAGTGGCAAAGCACTTCTCTACAAGGTGAGGGTAGCATTTATTCAGGACAGTGGGCCCTTAAAGTATTTTGAGATCTTAAGTCACATTATAAACGTATCAATCTCATTGCATTAAAAATAGAATCTAAAATAGCATAAAAAAATATAAAAAATAGCAAAGTGATGAGCGTTTCTTAGAACATACTTCACTCCATTAATCCAATGACTTTAACCAGCTAGTGTCACAGTGATTTTGTCAGTGATAAAGTCAGTCCCTCACAAGTTCACAGAATAACAACAGGTTCTTCACAATAAGTACACATTTTTATAAACTATGAAAACCAGAATACACTACTCACAATAAGTTAGGGATATTGTTATTTACATGAGTGCCTTTCCTATTTGCTCTGAATTTTAATGAAATAAGTAAAAATTCCCTTTGATATTACTAATAATGTATGGATTGGATTGGAACGAATGGATTGTCTGGAAAACCTAGTACCCCTCACATCTCGTAAACGGGCCCGCAGCTGTGTGGCAGTTGCATAACGATGTCTGAGTGCATAGGTCCTTAGGTACCGGTCATCGTTGCGGTCTGTCACTCGTGGGGCTCCACTTCTGGGTCTGTCATGAACTCTGCCAGTAGTTCTGTGTCTTGATGCAAGTCTGCTGATGACACTTTGAGACACACCAAGTTCACGAGTAACATCTGACTACCTGCCACCGACCCGAAGGCGCCCCATGGCCAGGTGGCGCTGCTCGTCCGTTAAGTGATGTTGTGTGTTCATGGCTGTTTGAATGATCAACTTGGAATGACTTACTGACAGTACCAGCTTTTTATACCCACAGAATGTTAAAATTGATGCCACATTGAAAAGGGTTGTCAGCTGCTTTTATGTTATGTTATGTTTTGTAATGCACATGCTTTCCAAGAGTAGAAATACATAATACATAGTACATTGTTAAAATATCTGTAATTACAGTATAATAACTTAAATGCAGGGTTTTGTCCTGCATAGAGAATCGGGAGGCGATCACTTCCAGCTGACGACAAAATTTCAACAGTGTGACAACGGGCACACCGCTTTCTTCTATTTAATCCAAATCACTTGGGAGGTTGTACTCCCATGGTGTCTGCTGTTGCTTGGCAATGATGAGTCACACTCTCCATGACAACATAGAACCTTCAGCAAAGTATAAAGGTTCCCTTTCTGTCACTTACTCAATGTTGTGACAATGTAATGACAGTAGGGGTTGGACCTTGGGAGACAAATCACTCTGCTTCTTATCAAGCAGAGTGATTGCTTCTTATCAGAAAACACCAGTAAGAATTGGCTTAAAAAATGCCAAAAAGAATTGGTGTGTGTGATTTTTTTTTTATAAAAGAGAGAATCTTCCACCCTCCTTGGAACGTTTGCAGCTGATAATCAGTACCAAGGCTTGTGCTGGGATGCTTGTTGTGCTCTGCTCTTGTGCCTTTCTTTCCAGGACTGCATGATGAGTTCACAACATCTTGATCTTCTCCAAGATGGCGGCGCGACAGTAGTGCGCAGCAGCCGCTCCGGATACAAAATGGTGCTTTTTGTTTGTTTCTGTAAACATTCAACGGCGCATGGACATCGATGCTACCGGTGTCCGTGTTTACAACCGCAACACAC
>JAZGTJ010015625.1:0-13245 GCA_036877575.1 Botia almorhae | reverse complement strand
AGATTCCAGAAGAGGCATTTTCTTTCTGTTGAAAGTAGGCAGCTGTGTTTTCCCATCTCCGGAATGTAAGCTGCTGGCAGTGGGAGGCAAAAAGTCTCCTTTTTCGTAATGTTTGTATTAAAAATGTGTTGTCTGAGCACTGTGCTGATCTGCTGAAGTTAAAATCTTAGAAAAATCTGAGAAAAGTTCTAAACAGGGAGAAAAGCGCGGAGCAGTAAGCAAGCGCGTCCGAACAGTAGCAAAGCATAAGCAGGTGCACTGATTACACTAATTATGGATACTCAGAGTGAACTACAACAAATTTGGACCATTTGAATAAATGGACATGCATTTGAAATCTTTGTCATTGCATGTGAAGGCTCGTACCACTCTCAGTGGTATATGAGAGGGTAATGTATTCAGACTTCCTGCTAAAACAGTATGTACATCTGAGTCTATATGACATTTAGTCAATTAACATAATTGATAGATGATAGGTATCATATTAAGCAAGATATGCCATTTCAGCTTACATGAAGATGGCACTTAGAAAGATGACAAAATGTTATAGGACAGGGGTATAAGGGATTTACAGTAATATCATAAATATCTGAACATTGCATATTAAAAGAGATTGAGAGACTAAAAAAATAGGGAAATAGCAGAGTCTTTAGGACTGTAGTTAGATAATTATGCTAAAAGCAATATTAACACTTTACAAAACCCTAAGCAAAGTTGAATAGCAGCAGTCTCCCAGTAAGCAAGCCAACAGGGCTACAGTGGCAAGGAACCAAAACTCCAAAAAATAAGATCTGCTTAAATATCTGTGTGTGTGTGTGTGTGTGTGCGTGCGTGCGTGCGCGTGTGTACAGGCAGTGGCTGCCACGATCCAAACTGGTTCCTCTTGGAGTCAATCAGAATATGGATAAGGAGAAGATGTTGGAAGGGAGGAAGTCAAACATCAGGAAGTCTGTTCAGGTGGCGTACCACCGTGCCATGCAGCACCGCAACAAAGTCCAGGGCGACCCCAGCAGCGATACTAGCAACAGCGACTGAACACACACGTCCCTGCAGAAATATAAAAAATTATGCAGCTGAATTAATATGGTGCACACTTTAATACTGTCTACTCTGGTGCTAAACTGCTGATGGTAATGGACTCACACTGGATGGTTGTTTTCACATGTACACAGGAGAAATGCAGCTTTTTGTGAAATTTTGCAGGTGCAGCCATAAATAAATGACAAATATATGGTCTATTTATCTCACACTACGGCCAGTATTCCATATTTATTGAACACACTTTTGATAGGCCTCAGGTTATGACCAACCAAGAAATCTTATAAAATGCAATTTTAAAATGTGCGTAAAACTGAATCCCACAATTTAGCATACATAATCCTTGTGCTGTTAATGTGTGAGAAAGAATTCATATACATGTTAAATTGTTTAAATGAAAAGCATGCAGTGCATTTTAGACAGAGGACCCAAAAAATGTGTACCCAGGTAAAATCTGACAATGTATTTGTTCTTCCAAATGACACAAATCCTCTTCTTTTTACACACATCCTTAGCTTGTGAAATGGTGTATCTGTCTATTGTGTATATTTCTCCAACTCTGTGTTGTTTATTGAGAATGAATCAAACATTGATGACTGTTATCTGGTCATGTGCCAGTTCTATCACTGTAGAACTTTTATAAATATATATATATATATAATACATGTAATAGACTTAAAGAGTTTTGTACATCTGTTTAATAATTTTTTTAAAGTGATGAATCTACAAGCATGTTCACAGAAATGGGAGCAGTAAATAACTCATCAGAACTGAACATAACCAGTATCATAGTTACATAACCAAGTCATCCAGTTATTATGTGGGAGGGTTTAAATAACTAAAGCAGATTGTTTAAGACTGTCTGCTTAAGAATTTAGTATTTTTTGTAACTTAATGTACATATTCAGTACACTTCAGTACGTAAATCGCCCTGCACCAAATGTTGTAGACCCATGAATGAGGGGTCAAATAGAGAGGTTACTGAGGAGAAGTATGCTATGACTTTTATGGCAGGTGTACGATGTTTTCGGACATACGATAAAGTGGGTGAAAAATTTTGTAGACTTAACATTGGGCATATTTTTGTGATGTTACCGCCCAGCATCAGAATGTTGTGGGCTCATATCTCTCAGCAAGCAGCAATAAATTTCAGTTTCATAGCCACGTCCAAGAAACCAGTTACAGTACCTTATCAGCCACCCGCCTGACTTACTTTGAAAAAGGTGAAAGGCTTCAGAACATCATTAAGTGGGTGTCAAGTCTTTTGACTAGGGGCGACAAGTCTTTTGATTTGACAAGTCTTCAGACTGGCAAGTAGTCTTTATTATTACCACGGAAACTCTAGTTATACCCTAGCAATCATTTACAGCACCCTAGCAACCAGCATGAATTAGCTATATTTGAGCACCAGAACATCATAGAGACGTGAGTTGGCTCTTTTGACTCAAACACACATCTTTGAAAAATCTTCTTTTTTACCCTGTTTTTTACCCTTTTTTACCCTTTTTTACCCTCTTCTAGTTTTACCCTGTGAACTAGCTAAACCATAGCAACAATGTAATGAAATGAGTAAGCCATATCTCAGCATAAGAACATTGTAAAGACGTGGGTGGGCTTATTTGTTTTAGGCTGTCAGTGGACTTTAGGCCTTGCCCTGGAAACTTCTTAGCCACATCCTAGCAACCATTTAGAGCACTCATAACATCACAGGTAAGGTAGTACATCTATCATGCTAGCATCATGATTATTCATACTAGAGTCATGCTAAATCATCATTAATAATATTGTTGAAGTATGTTATGACCCATGAATGAGGGGTCAAACCGGCTTATTGAGGAAGTGTGCTATGATTTGTATATCTATCATGCTAGCATCATGCTAAATAGTGTTAGCATCATGTTAAAGCATGCTAAAATGTGTTAACTTTATGCAAATTAATGCTAAATGCATGTTATCATAATGACAATACGTGGAATCAGTTTAACATCCTAAATCATGCTAGCTTCATGTATAAATGTTGAAACATGTTAGCATCATGTTAAAATGTGCAAGCATCTTGTTAAAATGTGCAAGCATCATGTTAAAATGCATTAGGATCATGGTAAAACTCTGTGAACATCATGTTTAAACCTGTTAGCATCTTGTTTAAACATGCTAACATCATACTAAATCATGTTGAAACATAGTAAAATATGCTAGCATCATGCTAATCAATACTAAAGAGCATCATGTTAAAACATGCTCGTATCATGCTAAAACATGCTCGTATCATGCTAAAACATGCTAGCGTCACAAATGTGCCATGGTATTTTCAGATGGGCCAAAAGGCTGATTTTCGTGTTTAAATTTTAATTGTCAGAACTCAAACTTACCTTCCCAGAAGCCCATTATATTTATTATAACAAGTGTTTTTGTCGCATGATTTAGAAATTATTATCATATGTTTATCTGTGTGTGTAGATGACATAATACTGTATTATGTCATGTATTCCTGTAGCTCAGTTGGTAGAGCATTGTGTTAACAATGCAAATGTTGTGGATTTGATTTCCAGGGAGCACATGTAGTTACAAAATGCATAATTTACACCTACTGTAAGTCTCTTTGGATAAAAGCGTATGCCAAATGCATTAAAAATAGGAATACATTGCTTTTGAAAAAATATTAAAATAGATAGGTTATTTTAAAATTGTAATATTATTTGAAATTTTGATCAAATCATTACAGCCCTGGTAAGCAGCTTGGTAAGAGGACATTTGGAAAGCACCAAATTTTAATTCTTACATATTTTGGCCACTAGTGAGTCTGTCTGTGTAACAAGTGTAACTTTTAGGCTTTAAAAACTACTACAATCTTAATTTCTTACTTTCAAACTTTTTATAATATTTTTAACTTTTAGACTAGATTTTCTCAAGACAAAAATAAAGAAAATAATATAACATTTTGAATAAAAATGAATATTTAAAATAAAATACAAAAATTAAAATAAAATAAGGTCATACACAAAGAAACAGAAATACTACTTGTAGGTTATGTAATGTTCTGTGTAATATAATAAAGTTTGTTGATAGTTAATAGCCCATACATTTTCAACCGATGTTGTACGATTTCTGACCAGGCACCGACAGAAACACCGGACACCAGTCGCGGTGGGGTCCTTCCGATAGATTGTAAGTGTTCAGTGAGGATTTATAAGCTGGAGGCTACTTGACAGTTTTGGACGTTTAGCTTTTCAAAATGACGTTGTTAAAATGTCAGCACTGCGTTGGGCTGGATAAAGCAGGGGAGGACACACAACATGTGGAGGTTTGTGTACAATAAAGAAACAGAAAAGCTGATTTTCACCATTCGAGCGCTTGAGTTTATGTGAGGCTGGATGGCTAACGTTAGCAATGCTATGATTCACTTTTTTATAGTTAGTGGAGCTTGCGAATCAACGTATCACTATTACTCTCTTGCATACTACTTTTTCTGGACAAACTTTGATACGTTACTCGCCCCGTCGTAGACCGATGAGTGATGGGTCAAATCGACTCGTTTATTTAGGAGAGGTGTGCTATGACTTTTATAAGCAATCGGTGTGCGATGTTTGTTAGGGCGTGCGAAATATTTCATAGACTTAAATTGGGCTGAATTTTGTGACGTCAGAATCAGAATGTCGTAGGGTGTTGGGGTGGGCTCTTATTACCTGTCTTGGCAAATAGCAACAGTTGGTGACATTTTAACTTCATAGCCACGCCCAAGCAACCACCCCATTGACTTCCACTGAAGAAGGTAAGGCATCAGAACATGGTATAGACAAGTGGGTGGCCCCTTTTGACATTAATTATTACCATGGAACATGTCCAGCCATGTCCTATTAACCATTTAGAGCACCCTAGCAACCAACATGAATTAGGTATATATCACCAGAACATCATGGAGACATGGGAGTTCCATCTAATCAAATACCCAAAATTAGTTTTACCCTGTTAACTGTCTAGCTACACCCTAGCAACCATTTGCAGTACCCTAGCAACCATGTAATAAAATAAATATACAAAGTCATGCTAACATCATGCTAAGTAATACTTGCATCATGTTAGTATTGTGTAATCATGTTAGCATCATGTTACAATGTTAGCAAACATTAACTAAAGTGTTCTGGCTTTGTGTTCTTAAGTTTTGCCACGGCACGCACCAGTTACATTTTCTTTAGAAATTTTTGCTTTTATATTATTGTTATAAAAAATTACAAGAACGAACATTAAATATTTCAAACATCTTGACCAAAATCAAACAAACATGTACATAAAATATGTACACTTATTCTTGCATAGTTGGAAATGTGACGTCAGCAACACAATGCATATTGGGACTTTAGAACATGACAGCTGTCCAGTGACCACTACAAGCGCGGTAAAAATTCTTGCTTTTTAATTAACCGCCTTAACTGCCCTCACAACAAGCGTGGAAAATGTATCCTAAATGGATTGTTGTGAAACTGTAAAACATAACAAAACATCTTTGCTCCTATCTTGTGTATAAACAGCATATCCTGTATCGCGTTATTCATGTGGCATACCCCCTGTTACCACAATAAAAGACAAAGTACTTTTACTTCAGTTCTGTATCTTTTTGTGTAACAAAAGTGAAATGGAAAAAAAAAACGTTGCATCCAAAAGTTCATTGTTATTGTAATGCAAAGGCCTACAACAAGTGTAAGATGTAAAGCTTAAAGTAAACAGGCTAAATAAAAAACTAAAAAAACTAATGTGCCCAAAAGCACATTAAATAGAAAAATTTTGCCACTAAAAGTTTAGTACTTTAATGCAAAACAAGTGCAAGATGTAAAGCTGTGGTATAATCTTTAAGAACGCAGATAACAAGGCATTGAAGAACAAGTTAAAGAGCTAAAAATGAAGACTTCTTGAACTTAAGAGTCCAGTATTACTTTAGTGCAAATGCAACGAGTGTATATAAGCTATATAAGCAAAGTCTTTGGGTGTTTTCACACCTTTAAATCGATTGCTTTGTTTCAAAACCTGGGGTTAAGTTGCTACAATGTTGCAATGTCATCTTGGTTCGGTTCGCGTTCACGAGGCAATATTTCCAAACGGACCAAACTTGCTTAATACAAGTCACATGCGAGTAAACTCTCCTTTAATTAGTCGGGGATTATTGCGGCTTTTTGGTAGCTGCTGTTATATTAGTTCATTTTATATCTGCTGTTATATTATTCATTTTTTTGAGCAGGAATCAAAACTTTTTTTTTAGGAAAAGACGCGCTTTGGTTTTAAATGGCGTTAACGTGCTTACCAGAAGTCATCAACAAACAGCTATTCATGGTTAATAAAACAATAAGACCCAAGAAAAAATGGTTTAATGGTAGTTTATTAATAACAAATAATAAATTAAGCAATGTATTTATTCAGAAATGATTTAGCGTACTAGTTGCCAAGCAACACAACGACACGCTGCTTAGTAATACTGATATAATAATTTCACAGGTATAGTATTTGCTTTCCTAAATTGCAGCGTGTCGATTATTTAAATGTGTTAAGTAAACATATTTTTCCATTTAAGTAAACCATTTTATGGTCATGAAAAATATTTTTATGGGTATCATTGTGGAAAATGTGCATTCATGCATGCTGCTATTATATAAAGAAATATGGTTCGTTGGTCCGTTGTGTCGGATTGCTTTCACACTTATTGCGAACCGCTCCAGAGGTAGTTTGCAGTCGGGCCGAGACCACCTTGTTGGTCCAGAGACCACCAGCGATTGTTTTGGTGCGGATCAGAGCGTGATTGCCGTGTTTACATATGCCTAAACGAACCGAACCAAGGGGGAAAACGCACCAGGTTCCAAAAAAACGCTCAGGTGTGAAAACACCCTTTGTGTTCAAATGGATGGAGTCAATTAATTTCCTTTTATCTAAGATTCTTTTATCTATATAGAAATCCTGCAAATTATCATCGATCATTATTGTTGAGCTGCAATCTTATAGCTGCAAGCAGCGATGAAGGGCCCAGGCACTGCGGCGCCATTCCCACCCGGTGCTTTTCTGAAAATGATGCATAGTTGTGACATGCATGTAATTCTGAAAAT
Organism: Botia almorhae; assembly: GCA_036877575.1. Classification (NCBI taxonomy): domain Eukaryota; kingdom Metazoa; phylum Chordata; class Actinopteri; order Cypriniformes; family Botiidae; genus Botia; species Botia almorhae. The sequence goes on along the minus strand of JAZGTJ010015625.1, from coordinate 6,118 downwards.
CATTGAGGGTTGTTTTAAAGTCTGTTCTAAGTATTTTGTAAGTGACACTTTCTGCTGCCAGTTGGTGGAGCTACAGCTGTAATTTGCAATAGCCACATCATTGTGATCAGATTGTTTGAAATCTCAACAATCTGTTAACAATTTAGCATCTTCAATGTCTTGACATAATACTTGACAAATTTGACAATCCCATAAATCCCCTAGGAGGAGTTTTTGAAAATTCACAGCCTGGACATCCTGTTGAGCAGAGCTAATGAATGTAACTTTGAAAGTTGTCTGTCTTGATGAGAACAATACGTGTACTAAGTTTGGTGACTGTAGTTAAAACTAACCTTATCACTTGTCAAAAGGAGGCACTACAGAGCCCCCCCAGCCATGCCCATGTCTAAGCTTTTACCCACACCTGATTGCAGACCAGTATGATTTGTGTGCCAAATTTCATGCTGTTTTAAACCATGTCAAGAGCCTCAAATACAACTGAATGTAGTTGTAAAGTTTGACGGGTTACTAGGGCAACATAACATAAAATATCACAAATCCTTCTAGAACTTTACATCAGCCATGTTTCTGTTATTTTGACCAAGTCTGAAGTGACTTGGCTAAATGTAATTGAACTATTTTAAAGTTTAAAGAACTGTTTTACGTGACACCCTTCCTGTTGCCAGTTGGTGCAATGTCATCAGCCAACCACACCAAACATATTTCCCAAATTTAATGTAAATTGTTCAAGGCATGCCAAAGATATTAAAGACTTCCTATCCCTAAAAATGTTTACACGTTACAGTTGGACTGGCTAATGGGTGTCAGTGCAACAGTTCAGGTGAACAATACCAATATATGTACCAGGTTTTGTGCAGGTGTGCGCTACCGAGTCCCATGTGCCAGCCTTTGCCCTGGCCTAATGGCTGCCGACTCAAGTTTTTGAGTATATTAAGGGGCCCAAAACCCCAGAAAATTGTAATACAATAAATATAGCTGCAAGCTGCGATGACGGGCCCAAACAGTATGGCACGTTTGCACTTTGTGCTTCTCAAAAAAAAATGCATAGATGTCATGCATTTACTGCTGAACGTAACTGAGGACTATTTTAAAGTCTTAAGCTGTATGTTTGGTTATAGGCACGGATGACTATTGTGAGAGACAGGAAGTGTCACTTAAAACAGCGTCACTTAAAACAGCGTTTAAAAGCGTCATCTTAAATTTACTGAAGAAAACTTTAAACTAGGTCAGACAAAAGAGGATGGTGTTGTGGGTTGATCACATTCATGTGGCTATTGTGATCAGCCCACGACACGAAACATCACACAACATAAAGTTTGATGTAAATTGGTAAATGCAGGCTGTAGAGATTAGAGACTTACTGTTTCCAATTTGGTCATAATTTTATTGTCTCGTCATGACAACACTGTTTGGGATATCCAAAATTTGTTCACAATTTTGTGCTTGGGCCCTAGTTATTGCTTGGGTATTAATAATAATTTAGGGCTGCCCCCTAAGTTGAACAAATTTTAATTAATATTTGTTGCGGAAAAAAATAAAAGACTGCAATGTCATGCAGTCTGTGATGGACAGATATGTGATTATTATGAAATTAAAAGACATTGAGTGTTCATTTTGAGAATGTAATAGATAACCCAAAAAGGTGACATGCAAATTATGCAGGCAAGTGTTCGCTTAAAATTCATCAACTGCAAACATCACTTATTAGTAGTAGTCTAACTATATAGCCACTTGTTTAGATAAATGTGCGCTATTATTGGGAGCATGTCCAAGTTTGTAAAAGTGTGGACATAGTGGCAAAAAAGACGCTATGTTAAGCCTGCCAGATCTACTAAGCAACTGCACTGCATTCCTTCCACATCCACGGCATCAGCATGCTGCATCTCAAAGGCTGGTGCACCGGCTTCATTGTGATAGGGACACAGAGCTCACTTCTCCCTGACACTGCAGGCAAACTTGTGTCTCAAATCGCTTAAGGTGTCAAATTAATCTTGTCATTTGGTTTTAATGGATTAAGCCACATTAATAAAGTGTATTAGGTACATAAAAGCAGAGGAAACATAATATGAATGCAAAGTACTAAATGGCATGTTAAGGGTTTTTAAAATGTCTGGTGTTCCTTTCTCATATAATACGACTGAGAACGATGTAGTGATTGCTGCTTTATCTTGTAGTTAATCATTTTATATAACGCATAGGTTATTTTTTTGTTCCGTTCATAATCATTACTTTTGCCAGTGTCATGCAGATCACTTTATGCGTGTGCTTCATTTATATTTTAAAGGCGCGTTATAATGGTTTAGTTCTCTTTGGGGTAGAACAATGTTAGTAATGCTTCATATAACATTCTCATCCCTAAAATGCAATAATCTAACACCCCCCTCCCCAGCACACATTTACGTAATAAAATTAATATCATAAATGTGTGACTATTCAACTAATGGCTTAAATGAATGACTACCAGTTGACTAGGAAAATCTGTAGTTGGGGGCAACCTTAAAAATAATAATCCTAATAATCGTTGGCACTTCCAGTGCTTGGGCCCTAAATATAGCTGCAGGTAGCGATGATGAAAAATAACAAAATAAAAATCCCAAATCCATTTGGAAACGAGAAACTTAGTTGTACTTATAGTAGTTAATAGATATGTGTAATATTGTGATGCATAAACTAATCCGTAAAATGTGTAAATGTGCGCAAGGTCTCATGTTATTTGTAGAAGTGCATGCAGGTGGTTTATCCTATAAAAAAAAGAAACTGCTGCTTTAATTGTAGAATTGCAAGTACATTCTCTTAATATATTGTGTGGTACAAAATGGATGTTTAACATTGCCCGCAAAATATCATTGTTACTTCAGTTAGTGTTACTATAATATAAAGTTTTTATATATGTTATCTAGTGGAACAGTCAGGTCACTCGCATTCAGTTTGTTTATTAATACTTTACAGCAAGCTGTTTGATAAATAGGTTTTATTTAGTACATCTCAAAAATGTTCTCAGGTCCGGAAAAAGACAAACGTTTTTGTGATATAATGCGAGATATATTACATGACATTATTTAAGCCCACCCCCTCTTCACAATGGAACGTGCAATGATGAAATGAATAGGAATTACCAAGAATAATATAAATCACAGAACTAAAATGCATTAGAAACAGGCTTCTTTGTTTATTCAGAATAATTCTATTACTTTTTTTTATTTAATTTTGGGATGTTTTGGGGTTTACTAATGTGGACATTTTGGATGGCAGAAAATCTTGCCCCCGGGATACAGTCATCTCCTGTGTCGACATGAGCTACTGGAAATGTCAATTGACTCAGAAAACTTTCGAGCGGCTCTGAAATTGCAGCTGACTACAGAGGAACAGGTACAAAAGTGGCTGGAAGACTTCCAGAAATCATCAGCCTTGACATGGAGGAAGTCCAGAACATACCCTGACTCTGGACGCTACAACCAATACAGAGTAAGAACAGCATGTTAAACAGTTAGGATGTGAAAATGTAAGTGATAGAAAAGGATTAACATTTCTTGGGTAGAAGTCAGACCTTTCTGTTTAGAAGTGAAGCCATAATAAAAGTGCAGATATACTGTTTTATAAAAGTTTGTTTTTATTCCACAGGTGGATCTGAGATGCCAGCACAAAACGTACAGTTCATCCAAATCAACCAAAGCAACCAAAAATACCAACTGCCCTGCTACCATGTTTTTGATTCTCAAGAGACACATGCATGAAAGAAAGTCCAGGTGAGACAACCCTCTACAATGCGACAGGGGTGCAACTGCACATTTGCTGAGGGTTTAGCATGGCGCCTCCTCATACCCAACTGAAAGGACAACAGTAAAGAGGACATCGGTAGGGAGGAATATGCTAAAAAAAATAATTAAATCTGAGACAACAACGAAGCTAGGACGATGATGCACAGGCTTTAGGGAGGCAAAGGTATTTGTAGTGCTGTACTGAATAATGTGGAGTGTTTATGTGGACAGTTTTAAAAAGAAATGGCAAATTGCATTTCTATTTGTGGGTGCAAAAGTTGTGACAGAATTAAATGCAAATTGTTTCCGTTTATGCTAACAAGCAATATTTGCCAAATTTCAAATGAAAATGCAAAGTCCATTTGCCATTGCACAACCCTGTCATATTTAAATTGTACTAACAATTACGCATTTGCTATTTCATTTCCTCAGCCTAATCTACTTGAAAACATAGAACTCAATATAAACTGAATCAGACCTAAATTGTTAACCTGTAAATTTCTAACATTATTTAACAAATATTTTTGCAGTTACTAGAATATTATAATTTGTAAAGTGAAGTGAATATGTATGGAAATTAAGTGCATCGATTGATTGGCTTCTGAGATCAAAATGATCAAACTAAGTGGGCCTCGAACTCAACAGCACCCCATATTTTCCCCAGTGTAAATTTGTGGTGAATAAAGGAAATTCAGCGAGCCCTAGCTGAAAGCCATATGGGCAGAGTTGAGGCTGCCTCTCTAGTTTGTTATGTGAGCTTTTATGTTTTATGAGTTCTATGTTTTATGAATTCCATATCAGTCTGTGTAAGTGCATCAGTTCAGCAGGTTCGCCGAGTTGTGAACATAGCAAGTGGTACAAATTAGTTCGAGTACAATTCAATGCTTTAAGCAGTCACATGCATGAAACAACGTTGGGCCATATTCTTGTATAAATAAATAAATGACTTGGACTTTTTTTTTATTATACATATATATAATACATTTATGTATTACATAGTTTTTGTTCGTGTAAAAAGTCTGGCGAGTAAAATAAAAAAATTACTAGCCAAAGGCTTTCTAGCTTCATTGTGTCTGTAGAGTACAATACAAATGGCTGGAAATACAGCCCTAATGGGCCAATGGATTTGGCTAATACTACATCACTTTAAGTCTTGCATTATGAAAACCTTCTTCATTCCTACTGTTCCAGATCTGGAGACCCGCACATTGAAGAGGGCTACTTCCTCCACGTGAACCTGAGAAACGAACATAACCACAGACTGACAAGTGCTGAGGCTTTGAGGTGGAGAGATGTGTCCAGTGACACGATTGAGAAACTTCAGCAGCTATACAGAAGTGGACACTCTCCCTCATCCGCACTCAAGACCATCAAATACAATCTCCAGGAGGTAGAAGGCGATAATTACATTTATGCCATAGCGGATCGCTCCATTTGTCCAGACCTTCAGTTCTGCTACAGGTTAGAGATACTGAAGAAAATACATTCTCTTTAGCTTGGTGTCATAAGTTGTGATATTAAACAATCAGCATGTGTGTTTACTCTTCTCAGATTGAAAGAGCTCTCTTATAATAAGCAATATATTACAAAATGCATTACTCATCATAAGACATGTTGTCTATAACACTATTCAGAAGGGATTGGTCCTCTTAACGACAGTTACAAATAAGTTACACTTTAAGATTTCTGTAATAATTTGGACAGGTCTGGGATCTGTGTAGTTTTTACTAAGGTGAAAATTTGTTGCGTTTCCACAATCGGGCCAGATAAGGGGTAGTGTGTGCCAGAACAAGGGCTAGTTGTTTCCACTCTTACTTCTGGGGCCACATTGTTCCTTCTTGCGGCCAATGGCCAGGTGCCTTTAGCCCATCATACTGGGGCCAAAGAAGGAGAAATGAACGCTTTTCCACAGTGTTCTAACAGCACTTAAAGGGCAAAAACTGTGTTTCTGTCCCAGCAGCTGATACAATCCACTGTATACATGTGTTATAAAACTTATAACAAGACCCTTAAACTATCCACTTTTTCACAGGACCCTTTAACTATCCAAGAAACAGTTATTAATTTGCATCTTAATTTACCGAAAAATACAGTGGTTGAATTGATTTACCTAATGCTAGTCCACCAGTCTAACCAGGGCTAATCGCTTTACAGTGTACTTTACAGTGTACAATTTGTTGTATCCGTTTATAAAATGGTTGACTTAATCTGTTGTTGTGGGTTTAATTCCTTATCAAGCATTTTGTTATTATATTATTAGTAGTAGTAGTAGTAGTAGTAGTAGTAGTAGTAGTAGTAGTAGTAGTAGTAGTAGTAGTAGTAGTAGTAGTAGTAGTAGTAGTAGTAGTAGTAGTAGTAGT
>JAZGTJ010015624.1:0-13246 GCA_036877575.1 Botia almorhae | reverse complement strand
TATACTATACATGTGATCAGTGTGTGTGTTCCCTGGGAATCGAACCCACAACCTTTACGCTGCTAATGCAATGTTCTACCAGTTGAGCTACAGGAACGCCACATTACCTTTGCCTTATTTGTCATTCAAAATAACTGTCCTTGTTATACGTTACAGATGTTTTATTGCCTATATCGTAAAAATGAACTCATAGATTTTGTACAGTTTTGTGCCATGTAAATTTCAAATTCTGTAGAGCTGTCTGTGGAATTCTGTTCAAGCAGATTCCATGCAGAGCTGCTAATGAATTGCTGAATCCATTATTGATTCTTTCTGCAGTATGTCGATCGACTAAATGATATGGTGGCCGCCCCTCCGCCCACACCACCCCTGCTGGTGTCCGGTGCACCTGGATCAGGCAAATCCCTTTTGCTGGCTAAATGGTATTTTTATCTTAATGTTATTACACAATCATTATTTATGTCTAGTCGTAATAATCGAAATAATTAGTAATTATTCTACAGGATAGAGCTGCAGCAGAAACACTCTCCCAACACCCTGACACTCTATCACTTCACCGGTCGTCCTCTCTCTACTAGTGCGGATCCAGTGCTCATTATTAAACGCCTCACAGTGAAGGTAAAGCACGCTCATACAGAGTGAGAATTTTAAAACTAACTGACGATTAGTCTGGTATTTTCCTGGAAGAACCACAAGATTCATTCTGATGGGGTAAGCAGCAGTCAGGAAATTCAGTAGAATTTATGTAAGTTTGTGAAAGTGTGAAATTTCCAGCATGATGAATTCAACAACATGACTTCAGGTTCCACAGAGTTTTCGTGCATGTTCGTGCATAGCAAAGAACAGAGGTTAACCAGTTTTTTTAGTGGTGGTTGGGTCTTCTGAAATGTGTTAGGGTTTGGTAAAAGGGAATCCCCTATTGAGATTATTCCAACAGATGGGCACTTGTAACCAAGCACTCATTAGTCATCACTAAGCAGTACAAGCAAAATGAACCGAGTTAATTTTCTCCTGTCCTCCAATCATCATCCCTGCAGCTCCTCCAGCATTTCTGGTCTATCTCTGGTCTCTCAATGGACCCCTCTAAGATCCTTGAGGAATTTCCACGCTGGTTAGAACGCCTGTCTGCACGTCACCATGGCAACATCGTAATCATCATTGACTCTATTGATCAAATACAGGTAGCATTCCTAAAACGTACATCCCTATTTAACTGTGTTGTGTGTGGTCTGTGCTCATGTTCAGAGTTCTCTGTATTTCACCCACATGAGTTTGATCTTCCTGTAGTAACTAGTTACAGTATACAGCTTAGCTGACGAGCGTGCATTTAGAATTTAGCATGCTTTAAGCCAGGGTTTCGTCAGCCTAACCCTTTGACCTAAACTACTTTCCCCCGGAGACTTAATGGCACATTTGCATCTTTAACTTCAAAAACATTTATTTCTTATACAAAGGTTTTATAAGTAGTATTTTACATAGTGATTGTTATCATAATACATTTCAACCGGTTGTATTGGTGCATATGTCTGTCCCTGTTGAATCATCAACACAGATTAAACAAAACATATCTTTATTGTTAGTGTGCGCTTTATTTAGATTCCTATTTTCAAATTATTTACATATAATTATTAATTTAATTATAATTTAAGTAATTTAATTAATTGCTTTTCATCAACTCACAAACCCGGTGCAATTCCCTCACAAATCCACAGGGTTTCCATTTGGAGTTTAAGTAGCAGCACGATTGTTTTTGTATTTTCCCAGAATGCAGAGCGTCACATGAAGTGGCTGATAGATCCACTTCCTCCAAATGTGAGGGTGCTGGTGTCAGTAAACGTGGAGTCCTGCCCACAAGCTTGGAGGTTTGTGGCCAAAATTGAACATGTCAAAAATGAACACTTACCAATCATTAAATAGGAAAATAAGCTCTGTCTGTTTTCAAAACATTGGACCTTTCAGATTGTGGCCCACCCTGCACCTTGACCCACTTAATCCCAGAGAGGTGAAGAGTGTCATCAGCACGGAGTGTGTAAACACAGACATCAAACTAACCAAAGACCAGGTAAACATCATTTAATCGGTGAGCATCTGTCTGTTTATGTATGAGTGTGCTGAGTTAGACTGTCTGTCTCTCCTGCTGTAAAACAGGAAAAGAAGTTAGAGAGGCTCTGTCGTTCAGCCGCGACTTGCAACGCGCTCTATGTCTCATTGCTGGCCAGACTCATTACACAGTGAGTAATTGTGTGAGTGTGGGCACACCTCTGTCTAATGTTTGTAGTGTTAATATTTTGTTATGTGTATATGGCACTGTGTGTCCTTCTGGTAAACATCTGTTTGTGTGTGTATATTTGTATGTATTTATATGCAAATATACATGGATATAATGGGTAAAAGGAAAACAAACGTAATTTTGTACAAGCATTTTGTGTGATAGTGTTTTGCATGAATGTGAGAAATGAATTAGTGTGTGTATCTACATTTATGCATTTGGCAAACTTTTTTATAAAGCACATACGATTATTAGCCAATATAATAATAAAAAACATATATTGGCTTATTAATTAGGCAATATTTTAGTCTCTTACCAATATACATTATATGAATCTCTATGTGCGTCAGCCCCAGATCTTCCTGGACGTTGGAAAGGACTCTACAGCAGTGTGTGTTGTGTCAAGATACAGTGTCACTGTACAGACTGGGCCTGAAGGTGGTGCTAGACTCACTGATCTCGGATCAAGAAAAGCATATCTTGAGAGAGGTGACTTTACAGCCGTCCACTTTAACAAAGAACATAATTCAAAAACATTTTAATAATTTAATATGAGTGTGTTTGTATTTGTTTACATGCAGTTGCTGTGCTTGCTGTGTGCTAGTCACAATGGTGTCAGTGAATCAGAAGCTCTGGAGCTGTTCCCAGATCTGAGTTTCCCTGCACTAACCTCAGCCCTCCACAGTCTGCAGAGACTGCTCATAATTACTTATGCCTGTGGCCTCATCCGCTTTCAGCACCCGCAGGTGTGTGTTTTCAGCACCTGAAAACATTTATTTTGACATTATTTTAAATCGTGTTTGTTTTTGAGTTTGTGTTTATCGTGTGTTTATCTACGTGATATTTACATTTACATTTAGCTGACGCTTTTATCCAAAGCGACTTACAAATGAGGACAAGGAAGCCACTTCAATCACAATAAGAGGCAACAATGAATAAGTGCTATAGACAGATCTCAGGTATATGTGTGATATGTTTTAAAGAGGGTACAGGTAAAAACTCAAACACGCTAGATGAGTAACATATCTGTATGTGCACAGACATTGTTGCATTCATGTTTAAGCATTTGGCATGGCGCTTATATTCTAGAGACAATGCTTATAATGCTGACAACTAGGGAACGCAACCTTGACACATTTGTGGGTGTATTTCCGTGGGTGAAAATAAATATGCTTCTGTGGAATTCTTTGGTAAAGCTCTTGGTTTAGTCTCACATCTTTTTGCAATAGTAATAAATACACTAAAACATAAGTAATTAAAAACACAACTTACTCATGTAGTGTGTCATGGGATGTGATTTTTCAGGCATGTGATGCAGTAAAACAAGAGTTTCTGGATGAGAGGAGATGCTGTGGATCTTACAGAGAGACACTCATTCAGTTCTTCAGTAAACAGCTGGAGTAAGATCCTCTACTTATGTTGTGCATTTTAATATCATAACCAATCAGAAATATAAGCCAAATAATGTACCATTAAGGATTATTTTTTCTAAATAGACTTGATGACCATGTTTGTGTTGCAATATTGTTTATTTAATTTGTTTAATAAAATAAGATTATAAATGAAAAATTTATTTTTTAAATTTTATTTTACTTTATTTGGGTGTTTGTGTGTCAAGTCAAAACAGAGTTACCTGGCGTGTTGCGGATGAGTTGCCGTGGTTACTGCAGCAACAGGAAGACAGAGTTAAACTTCAGATGACTCTGCTTAACCTGTTTGTGTCCCAGAATCTCTATAAGAGGTAATTTCTCATTCTCCTGTCCTTCTTTATAGCATCTCCTTAAGTGTTAATATGACAAAACAACTTCCTAATGTTTATTCCTAGAGGCCATTTCTCTGAGCTTCTGGCATATTGGCAGTTTGTTGGTAAGGACAAGTGTTCAATGGCGACAGAGTATTTCGACTCTTTAAAGGAGTTTGAGAAGACCTGCGAGAGCGAACAGAGCATGAGTCAACTGGCCAACCTGTATGAAACCCTGGGCCAGTTCCTGAAAGACCTGGGTCTGCTCAGCCAGGTGTGAACAGAACCAGGTTTGATGGCCATCTGTATTCCATGTCAAATCTTGTCTAACATGCTTGTGTGGCTTGAAGGCAGTGGCCCCCTTGCAGCGATCCTTGGAAATTCGTGAGACGGCACTAGACCCGGACCACCCAAGCGTAGCTCAGTCCCTGCACCAGCTGGCGGGGGTCTACGTTCATTGGAGGAAATTTGGAAACGCAGAGCAGTTGTACAAACAAGCTTTGGAGATCTGTGAGAATGCCTATGGACCAGAGCACAGCACTGTGGCTAGAGAACTAGACTCACTATCACTCCTCTACCAGAAACAAAACAAGTACAGTGTTTTTTTTTCTTAAATTCAGCCTCAGGCATTCAGATTTTAGAGATTTTGGCTCTGTTTCTAAAGCTAATGAGCTGCCTTGCTCCCCTCAAAGGAAACTACCTTCTTAGGCAGCATTCTCTGTGATAGAACTTCATAAATGAGCGATGAATGTTATTTTATTTGAATTCTATCTAGGTATGAGCAGGCTGAGAAGTTAAGAAAGAAATCTGTCAAAATCAGACAGAAAACGGCACGCCAGAAGGGCCACATGGTGAGAAAAAGAAAAATAATATCATTTTGGAACATGTGCACGTTTTTCATTGGTCCTGCTCCTCAGAGTGAGTAATCCTGTGTGTGGAAAAATACATTCGGATATCTCACAGCATATTTTTGTGTGTTCTGTCTAGTATGGTTTTGCTCTGTTGAAACGGAGGGCGCTGCAGTTAGAGGAACTGACGCTGGGTAAAGACTCAGCAGATTGCGCCAAGACTCTTAATGAGCTTGGAGTTCTTTATTACCTGCAGAACAACCTAGAGTGAGTAATTGTTTTCATTTCATACATGCCTTCTGGGAAAGAAGGAAGCTTTCTGCCTGTCAATCATTTTACACATTCACAGAGCAGCCCATAAATAAAGAACAAGAGGCTGAGAGTGTGATATCTTAAATTTAACCAGTTAATATCGCTGGTGCCACCAGCACCAGTTTATCAGTAGAAATACCTAATAAAATAAATACAATTAAGTATTAATTGCATGGCCTTATATTTAAAACTGATTCTAGTGTGTGAATAGTACATGAATATCAAAATGTTATTCAGTCATGTTTTGTCAGTATTTGTAATTGTTTAATTAAGTGTGTATTAACATTTATTTATTTATTTAACTTAGTGCCGCAAAAGTGTTTTTGACACGATCGCTGGAAATGCGTCAGCGTGTGCTGGGACCGGATCACCCCGACTGCGCCCAGTCTCTGAACAACCTGGCCGCACTGCACAGCGAGAGGAAAGAGTACGAGAGCGCAGAGGAACTGTACGAAAGAACGCTTGACATTCGTAAACGAGCGTTAGCGCCTGACCATCCCTCGCTCGCCTACACCCTCAAACACTTGGCCATGCTTTACAAGCGCAGGGTAAGAAACCACAGGAAACAGCCTCAGCACAACAGCTCTGCTTAATATTATTATTAGTTAGTGTCTGTTTAGTTTGTACATTTTGTGTGTGTGTGTGTGGTTTTGTAGGGGAAGCTGGAGAGGGCCGTTCCTCTGTATGAATTAGCTCTTGAGATCAGAGAAAAGAGCTTTGGTCCCCGACACCCCAGTGTGGCCACAGCTCTGGTTAATCTGGCGGTTCTCTACTGTCAACTGGTGAGAAACTAGTCTGTATTTATATTACAACCTCAGATCTAACAAAACTCTTGGATTATGAAAAATAACGTGTGGTTTGTTCATGAATCATATGATACTGTACAAGGGTGTCAATGATGTGTGTGTGTTTGCAGAAACAGCACAGCGATGCTTTGCCTTTGTACGAGCGAGCGCTCAAGGTGTATGAGGACAGTCTGGGTCGACTGCACCCTCGTGTCGGAGAGACCCTCAAAAACCTTGCTGTTCTCAGGTCAGTTTATAACCTCACATAGCAATGCACAAAAGAACATTATGGCAGTGAGTTGGGCATCTAGTTTATAAAATATCTAGTTATTCAATAAAATATCAAGTTAGCTTAATGCAAAATTTTCTCTTTCGTTTTGTCAGTTATGAAGAGGGAGATTTTGAAAAAGCTGCAGAATTGTACAAGCGAGCCATGGAGATAAAGGAGGCGGAGCCATCCCTGGTTTGTGGTAAAGCCCCGTCACGTCACTCATCCAGCGGCGACACCTTTAGCTTACGAAGCCCCGGCCTGCCTCATACTTCCAATGGACACCTGACCTTTCAAACATAATTAAGGTGAACTGTGACCTTTACTAATCAAGCCATATCAGCTGTATTAGCCATATTCAAAACACTATGTTTTAATGAAGGGACTTTTCATCAAAATGTGCACAGAATGTTTTTTAAATATTCATTATAAAAAGGCATCTGGAATTTCATCAGTTTTTATTCTTACTGTAATTTACAGTATAAATCAAAAGTGTTCAAGTACCGTGCAATAACATGCATTTGTACATTTTTATTATAAATGCATTAATATGTATGTATGTATGTTCTCTTTCTAAAAAATAGGTGTATACTTAACTTACATTGTAGTAACACAGCAGACTATAGCAGTGACATCAAATCCTGCTCCTGGTGGCCACATCCCTGCTGTATAACATCAGCACGCCTTTATCATTTCAAGTAAACTGCTGTTAAACTGTGTGTTAAACTGATAACTGTTATTAGTGAAATCACAATGATGAACAGGATAGTGTTATTGAATGCCCATACAATGCCAAAATGTTATGTAGAACTTGTATTTAGTTTATTTAGTCTTTTTTATCATTATTATCATAGGTATCATAATAAATATACATATAATTAAGTATAATAATAAACAAGTAAATAAGTCTATTTACTGGGATAAAGTTCAAACATGTTTATTTCTTTTACACTATGCTTTTTCGTTTGATTTGTACACCCAAACATCCAGGGAACAAATATAGTCAAATTCAAATTTTATCACAAATTTTGTCACATGCAAGATCATACACAGTACGACATGCAGTGAAATGCTTTGCACGACCGTCTTACAGAAACAAAAGTAGAAAAATTTAAAGTCTAAAAAATTACAGATTTTAAGTAAAATAAGGTAAAAATAAGGATATACATGTAAACATTTAAGATTTAAAGTGTTTAAAGTGTTTAATCTTAGAAACCATGTGAGATGCTAAATGTTGAAAGCTAACGTGTGACCAATCACAGCACAGCTTTCTCTGTCATTGCCACATGCAGCGATCAGTCTGAGCATAAACCAGCTCAGATTCTTGCTTACAGATCAAGATGAAATTAAGCCAAACATAAAGAAAGTTTCCAAAATTTCAAGAATGCTTTTCAATACTCTTGAAATAAGAGATTTCCCAGACTGAATATTCATTCGCTTTTGGACACACTGTAACGTAACTTGCTATAGTTTTACAGTCTGAACCCTGCAGGCTTCCTCACCTAAAACTTGTGCCTGTGCCAGCAGTTGCAAAGACACATTTGATCTCTAATTTAATATCAGGTTTTAGATTGTTAACCATGTGCAATAGTAATTTTTCTGTCATGCACAAAGACAGTATTAGTATCTGTCTAGTCTATTTTATGCAATGATTGAACTAAATGAACTAAAAAAAGTGCATACTAAACAAAAAAGTGCCAGTTTATCTGTATTGTCTTGCTTTGGCACACAATATCATAACCCATGTATATGTTTAGAGAGTATACTGTTGCTTTTTCCTTATCTTAAATACTTTCTTTGAATTTTGTCTAATGTGAAAAACTTTAACGTGTCCAGTCATGATGCCAGTCTGTTTACATTGGAGGGTAAACAGATAAATGATGATAAATGAATATAAAACAAACGCAAACTCTTTAATTTCTGAATGTCTGTAAAACAAATATTTGTTGCGTTGCTTAGAGATGTTTTCTATAGAGGTATTTTTTTTTTACACGCAATCTTAGAAAATATTGATACCATCAAAAAGGAAGCAGACTCAGGCCATGTTTCCGTTACATTAGTAATATACCTTTTTTTTAAACACAGGAAGAGATAAATGTACGTTTATTTTCTTTTGCATTTTTCAGTGTTACTTTATTGAATACGATGGATCCATGTTGATGAAATGTCTGACAACGTTTTAAAAACGCTTAACGTACAATGTTCTCAACACTGTTGCCTTAGTGCCTTGAAGCATATTTACAGATAAGATTGTTCATGTAATCAAATGTGTCAACACACAGTCACTTCTGTTCTCTGCCAACCACGCAGTTAATAAAAATAACTTCAGATAAGTCTCATTCCGTCCATCACAAAGTTCTAAACCTTTACACAGCAGAGAAAGAAAACCATTACCAGCAATGAGAATTTAGCATCAATACGTTTAGTCAAGAAAATCTTCCGTGGATAGAAAACTGAAGACCTCTTGTGTATAATACACCTCCGCTAATACATGTGTGTGAGTACAAAACAATAATTGTTTAATGTGAACTAGAATTATCAGGGATGTGCAGTGTATGTGAAAGAGTTTCTATGTTTGGGAGCCGAGACGTTCCTTTCGTTTCCGCTCTACATCTTCCTCATCTGAGCCATGAGTTCCTCCAGGCTCTGGTCTGTATCCTCCACCGTGTCCCCTGATTCTCCATCCTGGTGTAGGGAAAGAATGTGTGAATGTTTTACGTGGTGGTAAAGACCAAATGGCTACGTTCACACAGCAACAGACTACGTTTGTGATTGAGTATCTGGTCTTTCATAAACAAACACGTATTGCTGTCAGTATCGCCACAGGTGTTATTTAGTCACACACAAAAGTGATGACTTTGTTTTACTCATTTTTGTTTTGTTTTTCTCATTCACAAAGATAGTATTCGATTGCTCCTGTGTGTTGATATATCTACTGGATATTTTGTGAATCACAACTATTAGTAAATACAGTTGTCAATCCCAAACACTGATTGTGTGTAACCAATCAGAGATCAGAGATAAGTGTTACAATACTAAGTGTAAATCATACTTTCTCAGGTATGGTATAGGCTACAGTAATGCCCTCTGGCAGATCTGGTACTGGTCCCGATGCAGCCTGAATCTCTGCCTCCGAGACCTCCGACACCAGCTCAATGCCTGTCGGAATAATTCGAGCAATAATTTATAAAAGTTATGTATAGACACTTATGTTTCATGAATGAGGAATCATGTCAAAGCGTGGGATGCTGACCCCATTCATTGTCCTCATGTACTACTTCCTCTTCTTCCTGTACCACTTCCTGTTTAGGGCACTCTGCCTCTTTTTTCTATTGAAAAAAGAAATTTGTTGATGACGGACCATTGCTATCAGTGTGTAAATAATTTACAATATCAGTAACACTAGAGGATGCGTGTTTATATTTGCATTTATATGGATGTCACCTTGAACTCCTCCTGTTGCCGTCTACAGTGTGTGTCATCACACTGTGGGTTGGCCTTCATTGCCATGCTGGGGAAGAAATCCTGCATGGCATTATAGCCCAGGTAATAACTCACTGTCCCGAAGCCCAGCAGATGCCTACAACACAAACAGTGTGTTTCAGACCAGGTCTTTTCAAATGGCACTGAAAAGGCTAAACCTCAAGAGCACTTTTGCCATCTAGTGGCATTTATACTACACAGAATAAGTATATTGATCTATGAGGGAAGACTCTAGCCAGACCTTTGACTGCAACAATGCAACTAATGCAAATCAGGCAACAGTGCAAATACGACAACAAAATTAATCTTATGTGCAAATTCAAACAAATGCTAAGATCTGATTAGTGATATAATTTGAGTACTAAGGACCTGTCTTTATTGCCATCTCTTACTTGAGGACGTTCTGCACTAGAAGACCAGCGACCACTCCCATTGTGGTGGGCAAACTGGCGGCACACACCCCCTCTCTCTTTAATGTCTTCTCATCAATGTTAGCAGCCACCACGAGGGGAGGGGCACACTGCAACAGACAGAGAGCAGATTCAGACCACGGTCAATCTCGCATGCCCATTTTTAATGACACATTCCACACAGAAATTGCTTTCAGTAGCTACACAGGTGTATTTTGATTGTATGGCGTTTTATGTGTGTCATACAGCAAAACAGGCCGTTTCTCCAGGTATAATGAGCTGAATATGTCCAGAAACAGCATTCTCACTGACTCCCGACTCCATCCAGATCTGACCCAGTTCATTACATGCCTGTTTAAAAAAACACAATCAAACAGTTGCAATTGCCAAATAGAAAAGGTTAAAAACTCTAACCACTAAATTTAATTATCAACACAAACTCATTTTTCGTACAGTATTCCAATAATAGTTTAATAGGGAAATGTCAAAATGCCAATACACACTGTGTTAATGGCCATCCGAGCCTCAAAGTTATCAACACAACTCAGCACCAAATCGACAGGCTTTCCTTCTTCAAGACCACCATGACTAAAAACAACACACACATATGCAAAGATGTTTATTATCACTAATACACAACAAACCCACAAAAGAACAGATGTGAGACCAAAAACATGCTAATGTGGGTAGTAAAAGAGAAAACCTTATGCGCTCCATGAAATGTGTGAAGTTGTTCATTGTGGTAATGTTGTAATTGTGGGTTTCAAAGGCAACATCTGGATTAATGCTCCTGGTCATTAAAACACAACACAATTAGATACATTAAAATTGTAAATCATAGTGACACTTTATCTTCCATAGGTTCTACTTTGATTTAAAGATGCACTTCATTTTTTTTTTTTAAAGTTCTACCCCTAAAGAAATGTACTTATTTTGAGAAATGTGTTTAAAATCACATATACGCTGGAGTATCATTTAATATTTATATCAAAAGCAGTTTAATTGTACATAAAGTGGCTAGCCTCATGGGGGCTGACATTTTGAGGTCACATGACCAGCTCAACATTATTCTGTTCATCTCGGTAACCCATTAGCTGAAGGCAATAATTACTTTGCTCCCTCACCTAAGAGTGTGTTCTGCAGCTTCCACTTTACTGAGTCCTGCCTGATGTGGCTGAAAGAAGAGGCGGTTCATGTTGGCCAGCTCCACCTTATCATAGTCAAACAGCAGCAGCTGCAGGAGGAGAAACCCCAGACACAGCAGAATCAGGCATGATGGTCTGTTACTGCAAAGCTACAGTAAGGCATGTCTCTGGGGCTTATGCTATTGGCTTCTCTCCTGTGCTCAAACCTGCATTACACACTACAGATACAGAGGAGCTGAGGAATGCAGCGTATTTTATATTCTAAAAGATTGCAAATACACGCTATATCGGTATAGAATTTGTGTTTTTAGATGTTAACTGTTGGTATCAATCTAATATTGGGAGCAAATAATATCAGGATAGTTTCTCGTTTAAAACTATAGCATGAACTCTATGCCCTCAGTTTTAACGTTACCTTTTTTAACAGTACAAATAATGTTTAAAGGATGATTCCACTTGCAATGCTTTAATAATCAGTTTAGATTTATCAGCCATTATGTAAATTTCAAAATGAATTATAAACTATATCTATATTGTATATTGCTCATATAAATGATGTGATCATTTTAGCGAAATTTTTATCTACATTGACCAAAATTGTACATCAAAATGAAAACAGTGCTTTGATGTAAGGATCTCTAATGTTTATTTTACACATAGCATCGTGAGCCACAAAGCGGGTTGAAGTTGTACTGTATATATTAGATTTATTTATTGAGGAATGAGGAGAAAGGTGCATTACCTTACCAATGCCACATCTGGTGAGCATTTCTGCAGTGACACTCCCCACCCCTCCAACTCCCACAACTGCTACAGCATACGAGCGGATTTTCTGCGAATGACAGCAGATGGATATTGATCGTCTGAATACAATCAGGCAGTTTACACACTAAAGGTCTAATACAAGTATATGAAGCGTGTTTACCTCGTAGTCCTGCACTATACCCATTCGTTTAAGGGCCATCAGACGACTGCAAAACATCAGACATGAAACCAATGTAACTACCGGTTAAGCCCACATGGTCAGTAAAAATGAATGACAGTCACATGAAGTAGTAAAATATATTATGATCAAACAACTCACCTGTATGGATTTGAGTCTATAACTTCCGCACTCATTTGATCAATCTTGGGTCTGACATGATGTTCAGCATCACTTTGCTTCTGTTTTGACTTTATCAATTCATTTTCCAACTCGCGAATTCGTAGCTTTAATTCCTCAATGGTGGCCATTGCTGTAGTTGTAAAGCTGTAATACACACGAGATGATATATTTGCAACTGAAAGATTCCGGCAGAAAAAATACTAAAACCACTTAATGTACACGTCCGCACTCCTGCAATCAGCTGGCAGAGAGTGTCTCACAATATTGGGTCTGGAAGGAAACACAGAAGGGCGGAACTAATGTTCCCGCGAAGACTCTCAAGATGTATGAACGTGTGACTATGGTAACAACACTTTTTTTAAATTACGTAATTTAAATTAAACGCAATTACGGAACAATAAAACAGGCCAAATACAGACACATGTACCAAACATAACAACCAAACAATAATTACAAACATGCAACCAACAAAAACTAAATTGGATCGCATATCACAAATAATTCTTTATTCTTTACCAAAATCCTATGCTTGTGTTCGGGCAATAGTGGAGCTGCAGTCAAAGAAATATGTGAAGACAATGGATGAGGAAACAACATTAAAGCTGGACCACAATAACAAATCTTTGTTTGTGTTTAGTGACTTCACCAGTAA
The DNA here is from genome assembly GCA_036877575.1 of Botia almorhae. Classification (NCBI taxonomy): domain Eukaryota; kingdom Metazoa; phylum Chordata; class Actinopteri; order Cypriniformes; family Botiidae; genus Botia; species Botia almorhae. The sequence continues at coordinate 228 of JAZGTJ010015624.1, read as the reverse complement.
TGCCTTTAAGCACTGCAGGAAGGTAGGTTTGTGTTTTTCTGCATTATGCTTGGCTAATATTTCATATTATGCTTTAGGGTTAGTTTTGTTATTGTTTAACAGCTATTGTTAAATGCAAGCAATTTAATGTTACATTACGGTGTATCACAAACAACTAAACAGTGTATCTCAGTTTTTCCACTGATGACTATTGATATTTTTAGCATTGGTCTATATTAACTGTTCGTG
>JAZGTJ010015623.1:0-12902 GCA_036877575.1 Botia almorhae | reverse complement strand
TTATGAGCTTGTGTTGATGACTATAGATTTTGGACCTGTTTCGCAGGCAAAATTGAGGTGAAGATTTTAACCCGTAAAACAGTGGAGGAAGCAGGAGACCAGTGGCTTACAGAAGAGGATACAAAATCATTCAGAGATCTTCTCATCAACCTTCTGGTACATACATGTGTACACAGTTAAGCGAATGACACCTATAAAACGTTATGTCAAATATAATAATTATTAAAAAATTACAGAGCAAACAACCACACGTGTTCATTTAGGCCTTTAATAACTAAACAAACAGGATTCTCTGGTGTAGTGAATAGTTTGTTTGAATAGAGAGGACTAATTGCTACAGGTGTGGAACAATGTTTATGACTAATGCAATTGGTAATTACAGAGACTGTTTGCAGACTTTTTAAAAATCCCTTTCAGAACAAACCTAAATAAATGAATAATTAAACAGAATAAGCAATTAAACAGGTTAACAAATAAAGCCTCATACACTGCTGTCAGCTTATTAAAACCAATGTAATCCTACAAACTAAGATCCATTACTTGTGGTGGTTCTCCATTTATTTTCCCTTTAATAATGAATGGGCTGGTAATTAACTTGTTTTTTGTCCTTTCTCTCTTTGTGTGCAGACAGGAGGCACAGAGGAGGTATATAAAGAACAGAAGAGGCAGCAGGAGTTAGAAAATAACTACAGATTTGTGTGGGGGGAGAAACAGGAGGAGAGCCAGTCGACAGGAAACAGTGATTCTGATGAAACAGACTTCTGAGCTCTCTTCTCAAGCTCTGGAATCGCGGGACTCAGACAGTTGACAAACTCTGAACTAACAGCTACCCCAGCTTCATATTCCAGCAGTGTGCCATTGTTTGTCTATTAGTTACGCTCATGGTGGTTAATGCGGCATCACAACTAAACTGCTGGTCTGGACCGTTCTAGTCACATGACCCTCTGATGGGTTCCGCCCACTGCCACAGACTGGTCATCTTCTGTGAGCATTTTAGTTATGTCCTGCCTGCTTTCAATCCTAGTTTTTTTTAACAAATATACAGATCGCTTACAATCTGTGTCCATATTTCACCATCATACCTGAATTTTTCTTTCATTTTAATTCTGTTTAAATCGGTGTGACACAGACTGAAAGAAGTTTCTTCACTCACACACAGACATGCATTCTAACTAGTGTACTGTAAGTCTTTTTAAATGCTGTCATTGTTCCACGGCAATATGGTCTCATAACTAGACAAAAAGATCTGTTTAAATTCCCGTTGTTCTTAATTGCCGCATATAAGAAATGCTGTTATTTTATGATTGATTTGAGGGGTTCATGTGTTGTATAATAATAGAGCTTATGCGTGTTTTTGGCACTTTAAATTATTGAGTAATATTGTGTCTAATCATTTTTCTATTGTTTTTGTCCCCATTGGTCTTAAATGTTTCAGGCCACAAGCTTATAATATAAATAGCAACTTTCTCCAACAAATACAGAGACTGGCCCTGAGTTCTAAGTATTCTATCTATTTACATAGAATACTTACAATAAGTACACTATTTACATTAGTGTGAAATACATTTAAAAGGGGCAAAATTTTGCCCAAAATCGGAAATGTACTTTAATTAGAAATGTAATAATGCAATTTAGACATTTGGTAGACTGTAAATAATCTTGCGTCGGTATCCGAATTTTTGTAAGCTGATCTATTGTTATTATTTTTGTCCTACTCATAAAATGACACTGTAACAAGTGCCGTGAAAAATCGCACATCTCACAGCCTAGGCTACATTAAACGACACCCGAAAGCTTACCGAAAACGTCGCTGAGCCAGTGATGTATTATAGTTTAGGGCATGGCTGCTTGCAAAAACGAGGGCAGAAGGGTGAATAGTTTGGGCAAGATGTCTGGAAACGCAGAAATCGTTTACAGCATCCTTTTTAACGTCAAACCACAATTTGGTTTGTACAATTTTGTACTGAAGGGCCTTTTCATATCGACAACCTACTGAAAATGCATTAATCATACTCATGGAATAGTATTTATATAATAGAATGTACCTGCACACTTTGATCCACTACAAATATAAAAATACAGTATAAAATACAGTATGCAATTGCGGTACAGATTGTATATGCCATCGACCCTTGTTACGTTCAACAAATCTGGTTTCCTTTGTATTTGTGTTCTGAGAAAGAACGACATTTTATATAAAATTGCGCCAAGTTCAATACAAAAATGCAACAGGCTGCGGAAAATATTACACGTAGGCGTCAGAAACTACCCTATACCACTTCAGCCAGGTTCTACGGTACTTTTGGCTCGCTAGAATCGCGTGGCTAGAATTCGATGTTTTACAGAACATTACACAAATGGTCCAACCAGAACACACGTTTTAGTGTTGTTTCGCTCAAGTGCATGACGGACACACGTTTCATCCAATCAAATGTCCTCCTGTGTGTCCCGCTGACCTGTTGTGACGTCAACAGGTTCATAGTTGCTTTGGATTAAGGTTCCAGAACTAGTGAAAATGTTTTGTTTTTTTAAATAAAGCGACATTATGAACAGATGTCTGTAACTGTTTGTGAACTAAAGACTGACAACAAGAAACTTCTAAAGGGGTTGTCCTTTCAAGATTTTTCATACGGAACCGAACCGCCTCCATTGACCTCGACTTTACTTCGTTAACATTCGGTTAGCAAGCGTGCTGCTGGTTAGCGTTTAAAATAATACATCTGGAAATGATAAGGAGCTGCTATACCTTGTTTGGCCGTCCAGTCTTTTATTTTCTCTTCAGCAGTTTAGTGTTATGCTAACTCTCTGAGTTGGGCTGGAATGGACTCGGAACCGAATCCTGTAAATTTTTACACTTCTGTTATGGAGGAAATCGAGTTCACGGTAAGATCGTGTCGTTCCCTTATATATATAAACAAGTGTCGGTATGTTCTGAATGGCGTTCTCCTAAGTCACGTTTACGTAATTTTCCTAAATCAACATAGCGTGTGTACATGCGATCGTAATGTAAGATTGGACAGTGATACGTGACGTTTTCACACTGTAATGTTTGAATTAATATTACCGGGCAAATATGAACTGGATCGGACTTTACACAGAAATATTAACGACCAGGAAGTTAAGCAGAATTGATAGTTTAAGCGTACAACTGTCCGTAGTTATGTCCTGGTGTGACGACACATCCAATTCCTGGGTAGTGCTTGCTGCTACGAGTTCAAGGGTTGTTTGTCGTTCAAATCTGTCAGGATTACGATCTACTGTCACACACTTAATGCGCCTAATATTTAATTTTACATGAATACGACCCAGATCAAGTTACAAGAACCGGATCTTTAACCGAACCAAATTTGATTGTTATGTACAGTTGCTCTGAGGTGGGAGTCTAGTTATAGAGCTCATCATGAAAGCTCTGGGCGCGCGCTCCGCGTTCTACGTGGGCTTTCTGGTGGGCACGTGCAGTCTGTACCTGTTCCTGCGTCAGGTGGGTTTCACTCGGACCCTGCCGTCTCGCGAGCCCGAGCCCCACGTGAAAAGTGTGGCGGAGATGCTCGAAGAGGAAAGCAAGAACTGGAAGAAAGAGAGGTCAGCTCTCTTCAACCTAAATCATCCACATCATACAGGTAATTCATTGTAGAAACCACATATTGGATGGAAATAGGTTAGTGCAAAGCAGGTCGTTGTAAACATTTTAACTCCGATTTAGGTTGAAGATGAATCTAGGATAGTAGTTATGTGTTGGTGGCTGGATTAGTTGAAATAGTCATTTCAGATATCGATGTTGTTTAACTTGATTTACATGGTAACGGTCTTACGTGTATATACATTTATTCCAGAGAAAGCAGAGATACCCAAATGGTTTTAAAAAACATTCCAGTATGTTTAAGGTGTAGTGCTACTGTTAGCTGTCAAACACCCACCCATGACCTATGAAACGGTGACAGATCATAGTTCTGAAATGGTTTTAAAATCCATTTAAAAAGAACAAGTAAATCAGGATCCTGGTAGCTTTTCAAATTGCTAAGTAACATTCTCAAAAGAGGTGTGTTAGACAGGTAGAACCAGACAATCTACCCAGCACATTACAGCCTTCTGGTCAATGAAATTGTGGATATAACATAACTTCCTGATGATACCATATGACAAACAGTGAACCTGTCCCTTTGGAGATTTAGTTTTGTGGTTTGCTTGCAAAGCCCTCTGTAAATATAATAGAACAGCCCTGCTCCCTTAATTGTGACTTTATTTGGTCATATTATTGTGTAATCTAGCTCATTGCTATTTCCCATAAAATGACACTGTTTGTACATGATTATGTTGACTGTGTATTCAGAGAAGAGATAGACTTTGTACTGTTTAACCAGGCAACGAATGTGATGTCCAAGTGTACAGAAAGGTTTTACAGCTGCCAGCTGTTTATTAATAAACTCTCCCAGAAAAAACTACTTTATTTCCACAGAAATAAACTTCTATCATAAATTAACTATATATTTTATTTACGCACTCACCTGGTCAGCCGTGAAGTTTGTTGACATTGGTCTTTTCCATTCACTTTTAGGTGAGGATGGAACTGTGGCTGACGCTCTCTATAAGCGTGTGCGTATTCTGTGTTGGGTTATGACGGGTCCCAATAACCTTGAGAAGAAAGCTCGGCATGTAAAAGCCACATGGACTCGTCACTGCAACATTGTGGTGTTCATAAGCTCTGTGGATGATGTAGATTTTCCCACAGTTGGCCTGAACACAAAGGAGGGTCGGGATCAGCTGTACTGGAAAACCATCCGCGCTTTCCACTACGTCATGGAGAAACACGGAGACGAGGCGGACTGGTTCCTGAAAGCAGATGACGACACCTATGTGATCGTAGACAACCTGCGTTGGATTCTGGCCAGTCACTCACCAGAGGACCCGATATATTTTGGTCGGCGTTTTAAGCCCTATGTTAAACAGGGCTACATGAGCGGCGGTGCTGGATACGTGCTCAGCAAAGAGGCTCTGAGGAGGTTTGTGGAAGGGTTTCGCACCAAAGTGTGCACACACACATCCTCGGTGGAGGACCTGGCCCTGGGGCAGTGCATGGAGAAGATGGGTGTTGCAGCAGGAGACTCCAGAGACACCATGCAGAGAGAGACATTCCATCCTTTTGTACCCGATTCCCATCTCACCGGCTCATTTTCCAAGACCTTCTGGTATTGGAAGTACTGTTATTACCCCATTGTGCAGGTGAGCATAAACTCAAGGTTTCGTAGAACTGTTTCAAATCCCTTTGAGTTGCAAACAGTGAGAGTCCAAACAGTAAGCTGGGAAGTTAGTTTGGGGCCCAATCCTGAGGCAGCTAGGTGTAAAGTGATTTCAGGAACTCATTTACAGAAATTCATATGCATTTACATTTGATTTAGCAAATGCTTTAATCCAAAGCGACTAGCTAATGGGAGAGGGTTTAACATTTTCGCATAAGAGCCAACAAGCCTAGTCTTCCAGGCTACATTTAAAAGTAGGAAAAGTTCTGATGCTAGGGACAGGATGAAAGGACGAAGAGGAACTTGTTCTATACACGCAACATTAAACAAGGTTAAACATTGGAAAATTAGGGGTTAGTCAGGTGCATGCGGAACAGGTGTGTTTTTAGTTTCTTTCTATGGTGGACAAAGCAGAGAGAAGTGTTTTCATAAATCTACTTTATTCAACACTGAACATCATAGAAAGTAGTTATTACTGTTTTTTAGAGGCAATATGGAGTTGTTTTGGAATTGTTTTGTTTGTAAGGTTTACCTTTAAAAGTGCCTTTTGTTTCAACTCGTAATATTTTGTGGGCCTTTTTGCTCACTTTTGGTAGCCTTTGACAAGACATCTCTGTATGTTTTGAATCAGGACTCATGTCAGAGGTTTTGAGTAAGTTTTAGGGTGGGCACTTGTAGTGTGAATTTGCTAGGAAGTGATTCGGCATGACTTAAGGTGGGTGGGGATCGTTGGTTTGCCAGTTTATGCAACATTTACATTTACATTTAGACATTTGGCAGACAAATCCTGTGTTACATTTATAAGTAACACAGGAATAATCTGTAATCTGAAATGTTTTTTTGCTATTATTTTTGGTTAATCATTGTTATTGCAAACCAGGTACATCTGAGAGAAAATCAACTATTGTAGCTTTATTAAAACTTTTAGACCTGTTAAATGGTCAGTTAAATTGTGGTTATATCTGCACTCATATTTTGTAAATAATATTAAATGACATAACATTGTATTCACAGTCTGTTTTTTTTCTGTCTTAGGGGCCCCAGTGTTGCTCAGATCTGGCTGTTTCTTTCCACTATGTGGATGCCTCACGCATGTACCTGCTGGAATACTACACCTATCACTTGCGTGCCTTTGGCTACAAATACCGCTATCAACCCCCTGAACCCATAATCCCAGCAGACCTCAATGCCCCTGTCCCAGACAATGTGGAGGTGGAGGACTCTCAGCAAAAACAGGGGAAAGAAGCACAGGAAGGAGAAGACAAACCCCCTGAACAAGAAGGAAAGCTATAGCAGCTTTATTGTTTAGATTTTTTAAAATAACATTTGAACTCTTCCAAAAGAACTTGTGAGTTTTTGTTTGTTTTTGTCTTTAAAATTCTATGTTGTCCCACAGAGATGTGCATGTGTGTGTGGTTTAATGAACTGGTGCAGTGTGGGAGGGTGTTTTTCGTAATAATGCATTTATATGTGAAAGTCTAGATGTATGTGTTTGACTGCAGAATTGTCTTAAATGAAGGTTTAGACATGGAGACTCTGAGTGAGCTGTGCTTGGGTTGCGATTAAGTTTGTTTCTGAGCCTGCCTTAACAGCAAACAAACATGGCTTTATTTTTTCCCCTCGCAAGATTTGCACTCCATGAGTCCATCTGCTTCCTGTGGCATTATCGTGTAACTTATAGAGATTTCACTTTTGTTACATGCAAAATGTAAATCTGTGACTCTGCTCTGCACTGTGCCATGATCACAAGCGCAGTCTATGATATAATATTAATGCTATGTTTTGTCAACAAATTAAAAAAGGGCCTTGGGTTCCTTTCTTTTACGTTTTCACCTGAAATAGTGCCTCTGCTCTGATCGGTAGATCCATGAATTCCCATTTGTGCCCAACTTTCCATAAACTTTATTAGCTTATAGACAAACATGGAAGATCCTGCAGTGTTTCACAATAGCTCTGTAGCAGATTTGCCAAAGGTGTGGTGTAGAATTGATTTTGATCTTTATATTGATGCAATCCAAGGTAAAAAGCCCACATCAAAATGCTGTTTTTCCATTTTCTGAAAGTTAAAAGCACTGCAGGAATGCAGCTTAACTCTAGTATTGGCTGGCCCAATACTTTCATTTATCTTGGATTGAATATAATGTTTTGGTCCAATTCATACCTTCAGTGTGCCACCACCTCATAGAACTTGGCATGCCGTGTGGATTAATTGTTTCTGATGCTGACATAATTGCTTTAATTTTGTTAATTAATCGTTCAGACAGACCCTTTATTAAACAATACACATTAAACTTATTTTATTCACCTGCAGGAACTCCAGTATAGTTCAGCTGGGAATTGTGACCATTGCTAAGAACTTCCAATCTTCCAGTCTCATCTTCCTTTTTAAATAACTATGTGATTATTGCTCCTGAATCCAGAAAACGAATGAAGAAGTTTGTTCTGTTTTTTATTAGAAGAAGGTGCATTTTTCGTTGCTCTGTACTTTTTTTGACCGAGTTCTCCGTTTTGTTTTTGATAAGAACTCTTGGCGCAATTATGAAGGAATTCAAATGAAGTTTATTTGAATGAATAAACTGAAAATAAAGGCGTTTGAATACCACAGTTGCCCTTTGACCACTGCAAGCACAACGTCACTTTTGCGGCAGTTATCTTAAGCAGAAATATTTTAAATGAAGATTAAATAAAGTGTACACAGAACTTTGGTCAGCATATTCATTAGGTGAAATGATGGTTCTTGTTTTAAACCTAAATGAATTTTGTGTACACTGTTAGGAGAATGGTTTTGACTTTGAAATCATTAAGACTTTTGAAATGAGTCATTATCTTTTAATTATTGTTTAGTACATGAATGTTCTGTACGTTCCTACTTCATATTATCTGCTTAACCTTATCAGCTGGGATTAATTATCTAGAAGGGTCAGAGTAATGCAAACGCTTTATTGAACAGTTTTCAGACTGGACCGTCCATTTAGGGTATAATCAAATAATTTAGGAACACTTCATGTTTGCCAAAGTTTTTCCTTTCTGGTGCATTTATTTCATTGTTTCAAAGAGGAATTTTCTAAGAAATGCTTAAACATGTTTGGTACCTTTGGCTAAACTGCCATGTGTAAACATTCCATTAACATTTACACTGTTTTCATCTCATATTTGCTCAAATTCAAAATGCAGTCCAAAATACACAACTCAACAAAGAACACTTGCTGTCTTGTTAAACAAACAGCGTATTGATTGAGCAGCAGGGCCGCAGTTTTTTAATTAGATAGTGGGCTGTTGGTATGTTTACAGTAATGTGGTTAAGATTTGTTTGACACCAGTAATTAAACACATCTTATTTAGTGTAAGTCATGAACAGTCAGTGAATTATATACAAGTAACAATTTCATACTTGAGACAAAAGGATCTATATGAAGTCTGTTTTAAAAAGGTTTTTAGTTAACCTTCCTCTTATCATTATTAATGATTTCAGCAGAATACTATAACTGTCTTTTTCAATAAGGCTTTTGCAAAGTGTATTGAGTCTATCAGGTTGTCTGAATTAAGGAAACTGTGTGTGTGTGCTGTAATGCACAGCTTTCATTAATGGCCTTTTCGTTACTACTGCACTTTCGGAGATAGTGGTGACGTGTATATGAAGAGTGTATGTCCGAAAAAATGCAGAACTGTTGTATGTGGAACATCAAAAACAAGCTGGAGATTTTTATGCAAAGCTCCTTTTACTACCAGTTTAAGTGAATCTGCATTTCTGAGTCTCTCCCCTGTCTTTCTGTTCTTGCTCTCCTTTCTTATTATCTGTTGGTCACTACTGTCTTATATTTAAAAAGAGAGTCATGTACAATACTTTCATAGCAATCTTTTATTTATAAAAGGGTGTGTGAGGCAAATGTGTGACAAGAAGGAATTGATTCAGTGAGTAACAATAACCAGCATATTAAATAAAGTATTTTACAGTATATCATTTTGTCTTGTCTCTATACAAATAATTGATGATACAGGCCTACCAACAATAATTAATGAAATGTTTTAGATTTGAGGGTATTTTTACAACACATTCAATATTTAATTAATTAACATGACTAAAGTAGAAGCAGCATATTTGCAATTCATGGGTCATTTTCATTTCCTATGAGCCAGTAAATCTATCAAAACATCTATTATCAGATGTGAGACTGGTGCAGTCTGTCCTAGGACACCTTGAGGTGGTTAGATGTAAGAATTGGTATTGAAACAGGTAAAATATAGCAGAATGAATTACACTGCAAGAAAATGAAAACCATACAGCTCAATCATGTGCGACAAAAACAGCTATTCTTGCTTCTGCATGGCATAATTCCATGGTTGATGAATTACTGACAGATGGGATGAGGCTTCATACAGCACAGCAAAACCTTTGTGAGACAAAAGCACAGCAAGAAAAGAGCAACATTACACAGAAACATCTAAAAAGAAACAAACAAAACATATCAACTTATGGAACAATCATTAGTCATTAACCGTTAGTCTCTTAATCTATGGGTTATTTTTTTCCACATTTAAAATGTTTCACACATTAAGAGACAAATTGTAATTTTGTTACATATGTTTACCATTTTACATTTAAGAAAACTTCAATCATATCAGCTTTTCAAAAGCTTTATTTTACATTAAGTTGGTCACCACATGGTGGCGGACATGTTGAGATCACACAACCAACCGACTGACCAACAGTTATAATCTTCTGTTTATTCAACATGGAATAAATACCCACTGACAGTTAAGCAGATAATTTACTCAAAAATGAACATTCTTTTATCATGTACTCACCCTTATGTCATTCCAGACCTGTATGACTTTTTTCTTCTATGGAACGCAAACGTTTTTTTTATAAATGTATCAGTTTTGTGTCAATACAGTGGAGGGCAATGGATGCCACTGTTATTTGGATACCAGAATGTCTTGGCTACTTCAAAATATCTCCTTTTGTGTTCCTCATAAGAAAAAGGTAATACAGGTTTGGAATGACATGAGGGGAAGTAAATGATGGAATAATATTTATTTCTGGATGAACTATGCCTTTAACAGCGTTTCTACAATGGCATCAGAAACTTTTGCACGATGCAACATTCATGCCACTAGGTGTCAGTATAAGTCCAAGACGATTCCATGACTACAAGAGCAACATAAGCAAAACATAACTGCTCGCACTGCTGTGCTGACAATATTAGATTGTGATTCTTTGAACCTATACCCACCTCAGCCTCTTGTCTTTAAAGAGAAAGTCGCCTCTTCTCTCTCTTCTCCAAGCAGGAGCAGCTGATTGTTTAAACAAATGCAAATAATGTTAAGTTATTAATAGCTACTAGATGGAAGAATTTTAAAATACTACAATTCTCCGTATTGACCACTAGAGGTCAGTATATTTTGCTTGTCTGTTTCAGTGTGCAAATTTCAGTTGTTACAAATTCGGCATATATGCTTGTTTGTGTATAGTGATATCATTATTTCAATAAATAAACATAAAAGGTTTATGCAATTTCCTACATGACTCACACAGACTTACCAGACACCGTGTTTCTCCGTCCTAACAGTCCAACAAAGATGTCATTCATATTGGCTAAAAACGAGCCAAAGTGAAACACATGTCATCAAGTTCTTATGTAGTTGAACTCACAGAATTGAAGAGGCCCATTTTGCAACAATAAGCACTTACTTCTAAACGGTGGATTTGTGGAACGATTTGGACCTGTAACAGCAAAAAAAAAATATTAAACTGATGTAAAACATCCTTAACATCTTATAGGAAGTTTTTTGCGTGAGGGTTATTCTTTCATAGTTCAGGAAACTAGTTGGAGTCGTTTAAATATTGACCTTGACTTGGGTTTTTATCCTACAATTTGTAAGGAAAAATAAAAAAACGTAGAAATCTTCAAAGAAGACACGTAAGATTATAGTTATTTTTAATGCTCCTTTATTTCTCTCCCTTTCTCTCTTTGTCTCACCTGTACTCCTCCTGCCCATCAGGCCGATGAAGCTGTCGTAGTCAACATCACCGTAACGTTTCTCAAAGTGCTTAAACTGAGCACCGCTGCTGTCGCGCTGCACGTGTCACAAAAACAGAACGGTTGAAGAACTCCGACTCGTGTGTGACTCACTAATGTGAGTGACTCAGAAACATAAAGACTCCAAACTGTGATGATCATTAAGGTTATAGGGAAGAAACAGTGCTAGATAAACAAATCGTATATATGTCTATATATCACATTCATATGTTGCTTTGGAGAGTAGAATATTTAAATCTTTAATAACTATTGTGTGAATCAAAATGTGAATTGAAAAAATAAGTTGAGTGTTGAGTTGAGTAACCCAAGTAACGCAGGATGAAGATGCAGCGTACACACATGACCGAACCTCAGTTTGATCGCGTATTTAACAGTCTGAGATCACATTAATGCAATCATTAAGGTTTAATGGACTCCCTCCCAACTATATTCGTGTCCTTTCCTCGTTTATGCCTCATAAGTTGCATTTTTGAGCTTCTCCCCCACACACAAAGAAACAAGAAATATTGAAATATCATATAAAAGAAACCAACATACACCTACAGAAATAAACTACACATAGATATCATAATATTTAGTTGAATAAAATAAAATCTGATTTCTGTAAAGAAACACCTTTATGAAAAACAAACATTTACACAAGAACATTTTTAATTGTTCATCATTATTGCCCCGAAAACAATTGGATCATTATTGGCATTACTGTATGGAGAAAATAATCTACAAAAAACTTCCAGTTTATAAGGTTTTTAGATGTTATAATAACGTTATTGTTTGGCTATAAGAACGTTGATCTGAACTTTTGAACTTTTTTAAAATTCTGTCGGGTTTTTTAAACGTTCTACGAACAATTTAAAAATATGATTTTTGGCTTATATGATATATAACGTTAAAAACGTTGTACTAATGTTACCGCAAGAACGTTGTTTATAGCGTTGAGAGATCTTTTATAGAAGTGTTTTAACATGAGTACTTACCGCGAAATGCGGGTAGTCGCGCGCACAGCCCAAGTGCCCGGGGCACAAGAGCAGCAGCAGCACCTGAGAGACCAGCACCAGCAACCAACCGCACGACATCCTCAGATCTGCTGCTCTGCACACACCTACTGAATAAAACTTTATTCATGCACTTCTTTCTTTCCTTCTTTTTTATATCTTCTATATTAAGATAGGTATTAAAAAGGTATATCTTAATATAATAAACAGCTATGACTTTACCTTTAACTGAACAGTGATGATCTTGTATTCTGTATGTCCGAGGAGGATGAAGCTCAGCTGTCCTTCTCTATTTACTGATCCCTGTACAGACTTGCAGGTGCGCGCGTTCCTTTATTTGCGCCGTTTGCGCGCTCCACTCTCACCGGCTCAGGCAAGCTGGCTCTTCAATAGCAACCAAATAATGCTGCGAACAGATTCTAGTGACGCAAAGTCATTAACACCAGAGTCTTGACGTATTTATGCGGTCAATTACTTTACTACTAAGCTCACACCTCCCCAGCTAACAATGTTAGGTTGTATGGACGTTTCCTTAACGTTTCCATAAAACAAAGTTTAAAATGTTGTTTTTGAACGTTCTAGAAACCAATTCGCTCGTAACCTCTGCAAAAACATTCTCTTCAGCAGTG
>JAZGTJ010015622.1:0-13246 GCA_036877575.1 Botia almorhae | reverse complement strand
TACTCCTGTGTATAACGACTTCCATATGTAAGCTAATAAGATAATTCCTGAGCTGGCACGATTTCAGCTATTGTGCATAATAGACACAAGATGTGTTTGACTCAAGCTATAATGGGGCTTTGGTAACTTAATAGTCTGAAGAGTAGCTCACATTGACCTTTAGAATCTAAACAGCCTTTCTGTGTGGGCATCAAATTTCATTTTCACTTTTTATTTGACAATTTGATAGTCAAATCAAACCTTCTTGAGGCTGTTTAAATGCTTTTATAATTTTAGCTCGGTGGTGTTGAAAAACTGTAACTGTTGCCTGCAGTTCAAACGTATGTGGTATAACCTTGAATTGCTTATTATAAAATGGATTGTTGAGACTGTACATTTTGATGGGATGAGTTTTGTTCGAACTGTGTTTGAAATTTAAGCAGTTTTGAATATTTCACAATCAAGTCCTCTGTAATCATTCAGCTTCAGCTCCTTTCCTGTTTTCCTTTTCAGCTCTGTGCTTGCTAATTTACATTTACATTACCAATATTTAGCAGATGCTCTTATCCAGGGCTACTTACAAAAGTGCTTAAGCAACGCATAGGACACCATTGTGAATAGCATATGCATGTTCTGGGTCCTCACTTCACACTTATATGCTGTCTGAAATGCCATAAACGCAGACAAATGGAGCTATACAAACAGTGAAGCATTATGCTGTTGCTGTGCTACATGTCAGCACTTTTGTAACACTTCTTGACCAATCAAATCAGAGCACAAATAATTAACACTTGTATATTTAATATTAATGCACAAAGTTGCTTAAAACTTGTGAAGTTAGACAAAGGATATATTTTACTTTGGCAGAAAGATTGTTTATGCCATTTCTTCTTATTGAATAACTAGTTATTAAACTTATGTATTTTGTCATATTGCTGTTCATTCTGTTTTCGGAAAGCAATAAACTGTGACAGGTCATGCATAACAGTGATTTTACAATGAGCAAAGGCTGTCCAAATCCTTAACACTAGCTAATAATTCAATGTTTGGAAGGTTAAAAGTGAGATAAGCCAGCATGTTCTGAAAGTCAATATTATTCAAACTGATGTTCAACAAAATTTTGTATGGCATCTTTCATCCTGGTTGGATGGAGCACATTAAGTGTATTGAACATTTCTTAACGTTTCTTAATACAGCATGTTCACCCACACAATTTATTGATGACACAGAACAAATCCTGCACATTTTTGGATGCTAATCCTTCACCAGTGTTATCTAGGGTCGCTTTATGTTGAATATTAACATGAGCAAATATTTCCTGACCCTTCAGTGTTTTCTCTTATACAGAACTGGAGCAGTTTGGGCTATTGAAAGAGCCTATTTAGTGCAGTATCGGCTGATAAGTAGGTCACCTGAAATGTGTTTTGAAACTGGACACATGTGGAGAGCAGCATGGGAACCAGGCTTCGGTTTCACAATAGCACAGTTTGTTATCAGTTAAAGTTTCTCGGTGGGGTAAAAGAGCAAACGGACAGAGTTCAGCTGAGGCGAGGCGAGGCAGGAAACACCTGTTGAAGTAAGCCGTGCTGTCACCATGCAGAGATTGACACAGTGACATTCAACAGTGAATTTATGCTGAAAGCCACTTTAATCACAGGGATCATAAAATTGCAGGGCCGCCCATTAGCCTGAGCTCTCAAATTCTTATTTGAAAAGAAAGACTGTGAGTACAGGGCTCAACCTCCTGCCAAACGCCTCGGTACAGAGTGGAATAATTATTTTACACACTCAGCATTTCCACGCGCTGCCGGATTATTGTCACCGTAATCATTATTTCTCTCTTTAATATGTGACCCCCGGACTTCATAGGCAATCTGTCATCTGAATCTCCTGAAATGCTGGAATCATTTGCATTTCTTCACTCCTGCTATGCAAACATATGCCGTGCTTTGAATGTCAACATCACTGGAAGCAGATTTGCCTGCGATTTGCACATGTGATCTATGTGAACACAAGCCTCAGTGAAACCATGTGCTTTGAAACTGAGACCTTTGGAGTTTTTCAGCTAAGCATAGCCAAATGTGTGACGTATAATACAATATTTGTTATTAGACATGCAAAAAGAATGATGTAATACATTAGTAAGGGGTAATAACCAGTTAGCTGGTCATTATTGTGAAATAATACTGGGAAAAACCCCAGTAGTGTGATCTTGTGTCACCCTAAAGGGGTTCATTTAGTGCTAATAACCTATTGACTGTACATGACTGAACTAGCAAATAAATAAATGAACATGATATATTGATCTAAGCAGAAATTATTTGATTATATGAGAGGTAAGGGCAACAGAGTTGGGAATTGGTTGTTAGGGACAACAGTCAAGTATACAGTTTAGTGGTCATTATACAAAAATGGGTAAAGACTGTGATAAACCAATCAGAATCATAAGAAAAGCAGGTTGATTGTAGATTACTGGATGTTTTCAGTATATTTTGGTACATTTGCTTCCTCTGCTTATGTAAGGCATTTTGCATCAATATTTGGCACATTTTCAGCATTATTCATCTGCCATGGAATGGGCATTTTTCAGATTGGATTGGCTTTCTCCAAGTCAGGATAACAGTGGCTCCATTTGTATGCTACATTAACTAAAATGAGGACTTGCATAAACAAATCTTGATGTGCATTTCTCTCAAACAGACTATTTTATTTAACCTGGCTATATTAAAGTTCTCATTTTCTAAATAGATCTGGAATGATATACCAGGTTATCCTTTTAGACTAAGTACCTTGATATTGACCGCTCAGTTGATGCCCCATGGGTTTATGGGTAAACAGCATTGAGATTAGTTTTTGCTACTTCCACAGCTATGCTCAATATTGTCAGTGATGAGCCGAGCTGCTTTCCCTCGAGACTTTAAATTTGATTTTAACATGTCTCATCCTGGGTAATGGTTCTGAAAGGAAACAAACATTTTCCAAGTGTGTGGTCCATGATCTGTGAAACACCTCAGCTTCCATTATGTACGTGCATGCGCAGTCACTGATGTTGAGTGGGTGATAGCTGTAGTAACTGCCCCATGGTCATGAAAGCTGCCTGTGTGCTCTGTTGTGGTGGGGCAGTATGAAAATGAGCTTGACAGGACATGGGAGGTGAAGAGGGTGTGTGACTTACCCAGCTGTGGTGGCCACTGGGGCACACGGTGGCAGGTGGTTGATTTGTGCCCAGTGCGCAGGTCGCTAACAACCCGACCTGAACCCTTTGGCATCACGCTCCCAATTGCAGACTGCAGGGACTGTGCTCACATTTAATTATGCTGCTTTAATTGAGCTCTCTGCACTGCAGAAAATGAGCCATTCATAGAACCCACAGAATCAAGGCAATGGTTTGCATGACTTTTTCAGAATTTAATTCATTTACTAAATTACTTTAAGTAAATCTATTCTCTGACCTCAAGATTTTGAGTTGGCATGACATAAAAGTTGCCATAATTGTAACAATTTCCTGCTTAGTTTAAGCAACGCTATCTTAAGCAATATAAAGAAATAGTTCACCCAAAAATGAAAATGCTCTCATCATTTACTCACCCTCTTACCAACCCAGATGCATATGAATTTCTTTCTTCAGCTGAACACAAACTGAGGTTTTCAGAAAAATATACAGTCTTACCTGCTGTACTAAAAAAATCATGAACAATCATGTAAAACAATTATGAGTAAATATGAGTATATATGAAAACTGAAAGTTTGAACTTTGGCTGTTTCTTTCCATGTTATTTATTTGCTCTAAGACTCATTTTACAATGTTAGTGCTCCACCCTAGAGACACTGTTCACTCTAGAGCATCACACAAGACCAGATCCAGTGAAGCAGACACAAAGATTGGTTAACGCTTGCTAATACTGCAGTAGACACATTCAGTGTCACCATTATCATCATCATCTTTATGTCTCCACTCGTGCTCATGCAGATGGATTTGTGATTTGGAGTGATGCGTCAGTACTGGACTGTTGACTGAAATGTCAGTGGATAGTGAGATGTCGCTTGATGAAGCGTTTCTAATTCCAGATCCTCACTACACACACACACACACACTTATTGGCAGGGCTGTGATAATCAGGTTAATCATGTCTGTGGAAGATGTAATTGTTTCTGTAATGTGGAGAAATAGCTCATTCTTGCATCTCCATTGTTGGGTAATGCGTCCTTCTGTATTGCTAGAGGCTGTCAGATCCACACCATTACAATGTTAACATCCGTGTCCTTTTAAATATTACCATAGCTTAATAAACATTGCTGTATTTTAATTGATCTTCGATAATCACAGACAGAAATGGCCGTCGTGTGTCTGCATTACTGCATGGTCTAAGCATCACTGCTCATATACTGCACGTATAGACGATCATCATGGCGCAATAACAAATGCGTGTTCCACCCAATAAATGCGCATGCTTTTTTATCAGTGGTTTGATTTTTGCTGAGATGCAATCAGTGTGCACTGCGTTGTTTGTGTTTTTACCCCTATAGCCAGTGGGAGAAACTGTGATAATAGACAATTTTTTTTAAATCACACAAAGCCAAAGATTGCCTATGTGTATGATTGATGATAAAGGGCCTATTAGGATACATCATCAAACAAATGGAATGCAAATCTCTCTCTCTCTGGGGCATTTTTGGTAAGAATACTACTAACACAAAGAAGCACCACTTTCCCAGTGTAAGCCAAGTGTATTTCACAATCAGCGGAACAATGAAAGCAGCCCTGACAAAATGTTGACAAAAACACTATATATGATAGACATACATTTCGTAAAGCACTCAAGGGGAGTTATAATGCCAGTCGTGGACAGGAGAGCAATCTCAATGACATTTGCATTATAGAAATCTACACTAGCACTGCTTCAAGCATTTAAATTAGTTTGTGTAGTTCCCAGCCAAGAAATGAATCTGTGTGCCGCCAATAATTGTGTGTCAGTACAATGAAATCCCTCTAATGATATCTCACTTGCGCAGACAGTGTAACAGAAGTACGTACAGCTGCTAATATGCTTCCTGCACATTTATATCAAGGTAAACTGTTTGCTGCTCATGTTAGCCTAAAATTACAAGGTCAATTAAGCCCAATAGACACACTGATCATTGCTGGGTAAGTAATTAATTGTAATCTAAGGGCAGAAAGTGTTGGCTGGGCAGGACACAGGTGCATTCTGGGAGAACCTGTGTATGTGATAAGAGTGTAAAGCAGTTTTTGGAGTCAGCTTTTCAGTCTGTACTTCTGCACTGTGGTTTAGACATATCGCTACGATTGAGCAGTATACTGGTGCTGAGAAGTAAGTTGGGACTGAAGTTGTGCAGTGTAATCCAAGGTAAGGTATCGATTTAGTATTGATTCTGAGGTACCAGAGGCTGGCAATGTACGAAAGCCAAACTTTTGTTCAAAAAGATCCAACTTAAACAACTAACATTCCTGTGTGGAATGATGATTTAACAAAAAAGCCATTATGCAGGCTTAATGATGTTGCTGTTGTTGTCAGGGGCAATGAATCTTGGGTGATGAGATTGTGTTTGCCTGCTTCTTCTGGAGATCTTTGGTTCACTGAATTCTACAGTCTTGTCTCAATTTTGTATTTGTGTAAGTATGTGTGAGAGGGGGTCAAGCACCAGTTTCCCATCTTTGAGTTTGTGGTCTACAGTACATTCATAGGTTTAGATTCTGACTGACTCACTGTTAGATTCTGATAACTGCAGGTTGTAACCTATTAACAAAAAGACAGATTTTGCTCTCTGTTGGATGAATAATAATCAGTCTCTAAGTGGCTGCTCTCCAACTGTATTTTTATTCTACTATTTCTTATACATTTGTCTTTATTGTACATGAGAAGATAATTTTCCATTGTGATTGAGAACATGAGACATCATGAACAAAATGCAGACCTTTAATTAATTCTTAAATTAGGAGCAGAACAGCTCCTTAACTGAGGTTTTGTCAGCTTTTTTAGATGAGTAGAAGAACACTTGCGAGAACAATAGGCAAATCGTCTCTCTCCTGCACCTCAGTGTATTCACTGAAATGAATATGTGCAGCTCAAGGGCCCAGCAGAGGCTGTGTTAAATGGACCGTCGGTTTTATTTGATTAGAGACTCAAGTAATGTCTTCGTTGTCTTTTAGCATGTTGGTAAATTGTTCTTCACAGATGCATCCAGTGACCCCAGTCAAGTGTTTCTGCTTTAGAACTTTTGCTTTCATCCGAGATTAAATTAATCTGATAAAAGAGCAGGATGTGAATGTCGTCTCCTTGCGACCCCTCGTGCCATCAAATCAACAGCTCTTCAGCAGAGGCTGCAGCTCACTGTTAGCCTTCGTACCTCTGAGTGTGAGAGGAACAACCAAAATTTTATATCATGTTACGAGTAATTTGTTTTATGGCTGTGGTACATACCACAGTATAGTGATCATAAATTCAACCTAAAATGTTTCACACGTTATACATAACTGTGTTATGTAAAATAAATAAATAGAATAAATGAGAAGTAGTTCATGATGTTGAAGTCTGCAGATGATGAAGTCATTTTATGTGATTATTTTCTTTTAAGAAATTATTTTGTGGACATAGAACTAAAGACTAGATCTGTCATCAGAAAAGCTGCTTCACATTATATATCATAAATTAAATAAAATACTCAATTGAAAAGATGATTGCCATGCTGGAAAAAATTGTAACACAAATTTGCAATGCTGCTAGGCAACCATAAACAACCTACTGTTTCTACATCAGACATGAGTGGCATGTCAAAATTAAATTGCTCCTATTATAATCAACAAAAAGAAGTGCCCAGTGTACTGCAGCACACTTTTCTGCTTGGACCACAGTTTTATTAGTGCCAGATTTAGTGCTTGGTGTTGGATTCATCCCAAGTATCAACAGTATAACAGAATCTCTGCTGGTTGACAGATTTCTGCCATAACACATTATATACCGTTATAGCCCTAGTATCTTTTCTCAACGTTTCTTCATGGTTGTTGGTGAGTCAGGTGGTGTGATGTTGCCCAGTGAGAAGTGAGTGATGAAAGGGAGTAGACATGTAGAATGTGTGAGGTGACACATCTGATAACCTATAAATAGTGTGTCTGAGAGAAGTCAGTGTACACACTAGCAGGCACATGCTGAGGTGAAAGAGACAGACACAGTCAGAGTGAAAGTGGGAGGGGCCTCTGACTGGGGGCGGGAGAGAGGTGTGTCCTTGGGGATGCCCCAGTTACATTCATCTCAATCAGCTGTCACTCTTCTGTGGCCCAGTTTGATCTCACGAGAAACCAAACCACTTAGTGAACCTGTCCAACAAGACACTAGTCTAGAGATATTATAAAGGAAAGGAGATTAACCACTTGCCTGTTTGTTTACTCCAGAATGTGCATGTTTTTTTGTCCTATTCAATAGATAGATGCTGTACTTGCCTGACCTGAAGTAGCTGCCAGTATGGATGGATGTGAGGCTTTTACTTCAGCCCAATGTATTTATTTATTTATTCATTGTTTTACGCCACTCCAGTGTCCAAGGCTGTGTTCATGACAGGACACACAAGTCAGAGAATAGGAGTTTAGCATGTCCAGTGCACCTAACCTGCATGTCTTTGGCCTGTGGTAGGAAACCAGAGCATCCGGTGGAAACCCACACTGACACAGAGAGATCCAGTGGAAACCCACACTGACAACATGCAAACTTCACACAGAAGGGTCTCCTGGCTCAGCCAGGACTTAAACCGAGGTTTGACAGCATGATAGCACTTGAACAGTGCTTGAACTTCTTCATTCCAGAGGACCTTATCATCTAGCTGTTATAAGACAGGCTTTATACAAAATTGTAAAGACTCATAATGTTATTGCTTTTTTGTGTATTTTATCTGGCTGTGGTGAGATGGCTGTGGTGACATAATGCCGAGAAACCAGGCTGTCGTATTGCCAGGGGCCAGATATTTTCCTGGGACTGCTCCTCAGATTGGCAGTGTCTTAGTCAAAATAATCACAGCCAGAGACCGAAAGTCATGTAGTTGGTAGAATGACAATTATTATGTAGTTTCGCCTTGTGGTCATGAAAAATAGCTGCTATTTTGTTGGTAGCGAACAACTATTCTTTGTGAAGCTGAAGTGTAGTAATTAAAGAAAAAGATGGAGAGAAAGTGTAGAAAGAGATCACAAGAGAAGAGAAAAGACCCAATGGCTGAAGTGAAAACCACTTCCTGAACTCACTGTAATCAATAAGAGATTGTTCCATTAAGTATTTCAGGCACTTATAGTAGTGAAGTGCATTTTCCATTGGCCAGAAATACATGATTGAAGCAAATAGCTACTCTAATCTGTGGCCTCTTTCCATAAGAGTAAGCTATGCTCTTGAAAGTAATTAAAGAGAAAGAAGTTTGAACTTTTGATCTCTTTTCAATAAAAAATGCTAAAATGACAGGAATGTATAGGACAAACCAGGAAACTGACAGTCCAATTCTAAGAAGCTTACCTTATTTTATTAAAGGTCCTTCAATGTGCTTCACTTTGATCATCACGTACCTCGCAATGAATTCTGGGTACTGCCTTCATCTGGACAATATCACATGCGTCCTAGTTGTTTTTGTAATCTTCACTTGCTGTTTCCCAAAAGCCAGAAAGAAAAGGTCAGTTGAGTCCCGTGTGAAGTCTGCAGGCAACTCTACATTTAACTGAATGCTGCAAAGCCCCAAGAAAAGGGCAGAAAACACACAAATGTTTGCTTCAGCTATTGTCTTTTCTTTTAGCAGGCAGCCCAGCTGTTGCAGGTACTGCTACACAAGAAAAGACAAGTGATGTGGCTCAGCCGTTGCACCAAAAACATATCAATGCATCTTTGGCTGCAGTATATCTCATGCATTTTGAATAGGAAATGTTTTGCATTCAAAATAACATATTCTAAACTTACAGTATATTAGGGTGTTATTTATTGCACAGGGTGTCATTAGGATTAAGCACTATGTGTAATTACAGAAGTGTCATCTAAATCTAAGACGTCTAAGGGGAGACTTTGCAGATAACTCAAAGTCTGTTCGAGTGCCCTTGTTGTTTCCCAGTGGCAGACACAAACGACTTGAAAGACTTTGAGTTCACAGTTGTAATCGCAATGTTAAATGTTCCCTGTGATTAAATCAAATGCTTGTGAGGCTCAGATACTTCACAGAGCTGCAGTACAGTGCATAGCCCGCAGTCACACTACAACTCCTGGGATCGTACCGCAGTGACATTACTTGTTTGTCCCGGAGGCACCCGGTCTAAAAGTAGAAACTAATTGACAGGGATGTCTGCAACCTTGCCTTTAGCCAGCTCAAGAGCACTTGGAGAAAGCCTGCAACCGTTCTGAATGGGGTAATTAATCCACTGCTATAGAAACTTGTTTATTACACTCCCCTCGCCTTCTAATTTCTATAAAGGGAGAGAAAGTATTGAGGGCTTTTAGGCAGGTTGCTTAATTTCTCACATGGCTTTTATATCTTGACATTGCCTCTAATCCGGTTATCAATAAACCCTGATGTCTTACTTATCCTTGAGTTCGAAATGGAGATCAGAGAATCAGTTCAAATGACTATATAATAGTCAATCAGTCAGTAGTGAATCGTATTACATCTTTTTTGGATGAATCCTATTACATCTATTTTTGGACGAATCCTATTACAGTATGGGCCCCATATTAAACTTACCTGGGGGGCCACTAGCCAAGAGGTGATGAGCCCCCCAGGGGGGCCAGGAGTGAGTTGCTTTTTTGGTCAGGGGTCAGTTGCTACAAATACCAAACTACAACATTTTAAAACCATATGTTAAAAAGCATACAGTTTTTGGAACAGTTGTACAGATATTGATGAATGGACAGTAGCAACTCTTGAGCAGCTCATGTCTCATAGCCATCATTCTGCTCTGCGTGTATGATGGTGTAATGGTGCCTGAGATTATATCCGTGTGAACTGCAAATGACTTTTTCTCAAGCAGAGATCAGTCCCATCAAGAGACCAGAAACACCTTAATATGACTTCTAAGTTATGATGAGTTATTTAAACATGTAAGCATTGAAATCAGTTCACACCTGTATTATTTGTAAATAAAGCAATGTGATTTCAGTGGTATGGGCAGAACAAAGTGGCTGGAGTAGCTGTGCTGCAACAGCGGCCATTTACAGCGTAGACACTTTCATTGATTCTAGTTTTGTCACATTAGGTTGCACAGCACTGCATTCATCTGCATTGCTCACTATTCTGTACTGTATATAGTACAGTATGTGATGTTCACTGTATAGTGAATGATTTAAGTGTACACAGAACCAGACTTTGACGGATGGATGGCTTATTTGTATGTGTGTGTGTGTGTGTATGTGTGTTATGTGTCTTGTCTGTCTGTCTGTCTGTCTATCAAATGAAATTGATTTGCAGGCTGATATTTAGGGATAAACTTTTAACACTTCAGAGGCTGCAGTTTGAGAGTGGGACCCCTGTGTTGCCCAAATAAAGTCAGATATTGGATTTTCTATTTTTGGTGGATATAGCATGACCACAGACTTACCTGCAGGCAAGTAGGTATTTTCTCCGCTCTTTCCAATTTTCTGTTTATCATTCAAGAGGAATGAATTCAAACATGCTGAGTAAGAAATTCACAGCACGGCAACTGATATCAGAGGCCTGTGAAGAAATGAAAAGGGAACAGGGCCGAAAGCATGAACACAGTTGTATTGTCTGAGAAGCATTGCGGATTGCAAACATCTCACTGAAAGCGCCTGCAGCCAGAAACAGAAATGCAAGGTAGTCAAAATAATTCATTGTGTTCTGTTATTATCTCCACATGTTGTTAACAAGTGTTGTGGAACAAGGTTTTGTGCTGATCAGAAGCAACATTGGGGAAATCTTCATCGAATGTCATGCCTGGTGTGTTCTCATTGTGGACGGGACAACTATATTTATATATTTTTCGTTTAGCAGCAGTTCTTTTATTAGCATACTGGGCTTTAGTTTTAAATGGTTTTTACCATTAAAACCTCAGAAAAGTTACTGCCCTCTGTGTATCTCAAGCGAGAATGTGTCTTAAAACACTCTCTAAGAAACACGTTTAGTTTAGAAACGAAGGGCTTCCCTAAGTCCGCCTAGTTGACTAGTCAACCCACTGACTAGTTGAGTTTGAAAATATGTCGTTTTAACATTCCTAATTATAGTGCAGAAACAAACTCCACCACCCGTTCTCTCATCCGTCCATCCATCCAGACTCAATCAGATGTCAGCCAAATGTTCTCTAGAGCATTGAGAACCCTGATGAGCAGACTGCTGCAGCTGTTGCTTTTCTAGACATAGCTTTGTGTTCACTCTTCACTTGCACAATGTGCTGCCTCCTCATTACTGCTGTCTGCTACATATTTATTCATGGCCACCAAAGGTGGCAACACCAGCCTTGTGTTGTTGGCCCCTCATTATAATGTGCAGGTACCAGGAGTGAAACTTATTAAAATGCCCTTATGGGAAACTTAGATTACCCGCATCACTGTGGTGACTAACATTCTCTTTGTTTCCAGCTGTGTGGCCTCTAAAAATACACAATTCAATAAAAATGATTTGTGATTGATTCTATCAATTTAAGTAAGTGATGGCGAGATACTTTATACCATTTTTGAGTGCTGCAGCAAATTATGTGCCGACATGTCTTTGATTTATGAAAAAAGACACTCAGTGGACTGACTGCAGATGCTGAACAGCTGTGGCGGTCTATTAAAATATAGTCAATCCCTTTGTTATTGTTTGTCCGTGATTATCCATGGATGCTGATTCCACCCATGCCTTAAGCTTGTTTTACAAAGCCTGTTGATGGCCAATATAAATTCAATTTCAAATTCAAATTTTATTTGTCACATACAAAATCATACACAGTACAACATGTAGTGAAAGGCTTTTTACGACTGTCTTACAGAAAGAAAAGTAAAAATTTAAAGTGAAAAATTTAAAGTTTTTAAAAAAATTAAAGATTTAAAGACTCTCCGGCATGCTTCTCGTGTGTGCTGCCTATAACATATAAACAACATATACACAATGGTAAAATACAATTTGATAATAGCATATGAGCTGCACTTAAATTCAGATGCTTCAGTCAAACACATATTGTGCAATTTTTACTTAAACTAGCAAAAAAAATAAAAACTTAAAATCCATTAATAAACTTGTGTACATATTTTATTTGCTATGATGTCATCTATTTAGTGTTCTGGCCTAGATGTTTTTATTGAGTACCAGAAGTGCATATTACACTTTATGAAGTCAGTTCTCTAAAGCCACATTAAAAAAGATACCATCTGATCTTCTGTTACAGCATAAGGAAGAGCTGTGATTGGCAGCATGCAAAATGTATCATGGGGTGATGTCAGAGATGTGTATGACATCAAACCTTAAAAATCAAACACTCCAGCACATTGTTTGTATTTAGCGTTGAGAAGCTAGCGCAGTCACACACTTCATTACTTGTTGCTTATGGCGCATCTCTAATGGTGCCAATCTGCATCAGCCCAGTATGAAAATCAAAGACTCTCTGAATACTTGATTGTATAATTAGATGAATGAATTAGGTTAAATCAGAAAATAAGAGTCAGGACATGCAGATAATGGTCTTACGAGGCTGCAGGTTAAGTTAAGGGCTGGAGTGCCATCATTTGCATTGGTGCTGGGAAAATTTCTTTCATAATTGGTCTGTTAAGTCATTTATTCATTGGCACTCAGTGATGTACTTGATTCAAGTATAACTGATTAACTGATTGATGTGTTTTGCATCAGAGGAAAGGGTCTTCTGCTTAAGATGTGACCTACAGTAAAGTCGCCACTTAAGGATGCTCACACAGTAAGTCAGTTTTATGTTAATGCAGGTAGACAACTGATACATGCTTTTTGGCAACTTCACTCTAAGTGATTGGAAAGGGATTGAATTGTTCTGAATGAAAATCTATAGTGTAAGGCTACTTAACTTTAAAAAACTCAGGGACCACAACACGAGTTCCCTCTAGCCTCGAGGGCTGCACTCTTAATTTGTATATAATAAAGCTATTTTTATTAAGAGTGTAACAGTTTCACATGTTTCAGTTTTTCAGAGAGCTTACTGCAGCAAACTTCATCATTATATAAAATTCATGGCCGCGTACTGAGTAACACAGCCTTAGTGCTCATTTATTTATATTTTTGCCTGTCTGCAATCTAGTCATAATATTCATCAATGGAAACCAGCTAAAAAACT
>JAZGTJ010015621.1:0-13247 GCA_036877575.1 Botia almorhae | reverse complement strand
TTATGAAAGATCTATGTTCTTACGGCTGCCATTCGTAAATTTTTGGGGTAAAAAAAATCAACAAAAATCTGTTATTAAGCAAGTACATGACAGATTGGTGTTTACTGCAGTCTCCTTATCTTTCCCCGATTCACAACAGTAAGTTTATAATATTCATTTGTAATTTGAGCTGTCGGGTCCGATTTCCCGGGAATTGTCAGTTTGGCTTTATTTAATGTGTGTAATGTGTGTAATTATACAGTATAAAAAATAAAATCTGCAATTTTATGCTTCAAACAGAGATGGCGGTGGAGAGGTAAAAGTTATGGATTACAGCTTGCAGAGTTTTTGAATCATGCAATCATATGAAATCCTTTCTTTAATTTGGTGAAACGAGCATGTGTTCACTTTATACTAAAAGCACACCCTACAGGTAGTGATTCATGGCAGGGAAAGGCGAATAATGTTGAAGTCGGGAACAGTCCTTAGGTGTGAATTGGTCACCAGAGCTATGGGGCGAACAACTAATTAAACCATCTAGTAGCTGGTTCCCGCCAAAATTTTCCTCAGGATATCTGACCCACATCTACTTTATCTGGCAAACAAATTATTTGAGGCCCTGAGGCCGAAACGATCCTAAAACTTTAAAGTGTCTTACAACAGTCATGATATTGATCGCCGCAAATACTTTTTAAATCACATAAAAATAACATTTGTATGTCATGTAACTGAACATGATGTGTTAGCTCACCGGAATGCCTTAAAAGGGGGGACGGCGGTGACCTTTGCCATTGGCTTTGGGCCGACTGCAGGGGGCATCACCACCAGGAGACCGCCGCTGGAGGCTTTAGGCTGCGCTCCACGTGCAGGGCTGAGGGGAAGAGGCCGCTGGGGGGGTGTTGAAGGGGGTCTGGGCGGCTGTTCTGACACCATCTGCATGAGGACAGGAAAGATGCCAAAATAAACACACATTATGGAATTTCTGTAGTGCAGCCGTTATCACAACCCCACAACCACAAACTCTTAACTTATGGTGTTATGCTGATGTTATTGCCTCCTCGTGATTTATCGCTTCATTGTTTTCCTCGTTTTGTAAGTCACTTTGGATAAAAGCGTCAGCTAAATGTCTAAAAGTAATTGTTAACTTGAAATATTGAAATTTGGTCTCATAGTCAATAAGTAACAAAGAATAGGGGAATTAATACTAATACTGGTAAATCTTTCGTGAATACTTGACAGAAATATTGACAGAAACTGCTCTCTCTATACTCCCTAAATTAACGTAACTCTTTTATTTTCTCTCCCTCAACAGATATCGCCTCGAACAACTGCGGGAACTTAGTAACTCTGTAACTTCGTACAGCGCTTCATGTTTTTGCCTGCCTATGATATATTGCCTCATTGTTTTCCTCACATTGCAAGCTGCTTCGGATAAGTGTGTGCTAAATGCCTAAACATAAATGTAAAACAGAATCAAATTAAACTGAACAAAAAGCATCTTCGACATGACTAACTTACTAAACCAGACAATCTAAGGTGTGTTCCAGTCAGAGCGAATTTCCAGCTGTGCATTTATAGGATTGTCATCATTGAGACAGTTGAAGACACACATGAGTGCAGTGTCACTCTCAGGAGATGCAAACAGAAGTCTCAATGTGATCTTGCTGTGATTACAAGAGATCTCTGTGGCAAACGCAGCTGTGATTTTGGGTAAAGTCTCACCAGTGGGGTGCGTGAAGGGTTTAGAGGGAGAGGCTTCTTGGGCGGACTGAGTTTCTGAGGTGATGCTACAGGTTTGGAGATGCTGGGTGAATTGGGTGGCTTGCAAATGGGCGGAGGAGGTCGAGGTCCTTTGACGGCGCTCAGGGATGGTGAAGGAGCCGGCCGAAGGGGACGGACAATGTTAATTGGCTGCGTACCGTTGGAGGCGGGGTTTGGCCTTAGAGGAAGCACCTCCTTACTGGTGTGAGGTAGCTTGAGGGAAGAAAGGAAAGTGAAATTTGTTACGTTGTCAGGGTTAAATCCATATAATCCTCCTAACGTGCATGTGAAAATTTGCCAGAGGCACTAAGAGTGTTTTAAAATACCATCGCACCATCATCATTATTGATATGCATATTTTATCAACATATATAAGACCTTCCATCATCTTCATATCTATTAAAAATGGCCCATATCTGAGCCACAGAAGTTTTCATTGAGACCACTGAAGCATTTTAAAATGGTCTATTTTTATATCTTACCATATTTAAAAAAAATATATAAATATTTTGGATTATGTTTGTTAATGAAGTGGCTGGAGGCTCTGTACTTAGCCTGAAGTTCTGGGTGGGAAATTTTACATTGGGGTCAAACATCAGTACTCATATGTAAGTGTAGACGTGAGTCTTCTAATCTCATTGTGTATTAGTTGTCTGTGTACCTTAAGGTTAGCACTTCTGTTGGATGGTCCCACCACCTTCAGATGGAAAGCAGGGTTTAGGTGTCCATTCTTCCCCTTCTCAGTGGAGTCCTCGTGTCTGAGAACATGACAACACAAACAGTTTGACCAAACGAACAGATTTACACCGCAAGAGGGTTTGACAAACTTAGATCAGAATGGAATCCTAGCTTGCTACTAACTTAATACTGTGCAGTATACACTATATACTGTCTAACTCTTTAAAATAAGTAAAAAGCAGGCATTATTACACAATAAATGTTGGATAAAGTTTTAAACTCTGACTCAAGAAAGAGATATTAAAACTGCAGGTGAAATTACTTACGGTTTATCCATTACAGGGCAGACGAGGGCAATGCATTGTGGGATACGGTACGTTAAACACATTATACGAACTGCATATATTAAAACGTTAACTTTCACTTTATTAAAAAGCAACTTCAAAATATCTTCTTAGCATAAGTATTCAGGTCATTTATCTTGTCACTCTCAAGCCTTTTGCTGTGTTTACACCAGGTGTCAGATTGTAGATGAACTGGAATCTTCTTCCTAGCTAACAAGGAACATTCTTAGAATGTTGGCAAAGTTCTCTAAATGTTCTTTCAAAGATATCAAAAACGTTCTTGCGGTAACGTTAGTAGAACTTTTGCAACGTTATATATCATATCGAAATCATTATTCTAAAGTAGTTATTGGAACGTTTGGAAAATGTTACAGATTTAAAAAGTGTAATGTCAATATAATACCTAACGTTTCTAGAACTTTCAAAATAACATTTTTAACGTTTTTGTTACTTAATGGAAACATAGGGGAAGCATTCTTACAACCTAAAATTGTTAGCTGGGATGTTTCCATGGTGTTTGTGTCTTTTGGCTGGTTTATTCAAGGACTTGGAGAACATCTGTCACATTGTCTTGGCTGTGAGCTCTGGGTCATTCTCATGCTGAATGGAGGAGAATCGTTGCTCTTGTCAAAGGTTGTGTGCACCGCGGAGCAGCTTCTCCTCAAGGATCGCTCTATATTTGGCTCTATTCAACCTCAGTCCTGTTGCCTGCCAATCCTACAGCCAGTTACTGAGAATAATCCCCTCAGCATGACTCTGCCAGTATTGTGCATCACTGCAGCACTGGTAAGCAGTCAAAATGCTTGCTGGTTTTACTTTACATTGAAAACTCATCTGTTATAACACATTTCCCAAACGGAACAATAAGAGAATAAAAAAGATAAGAGGAAAGGGGTCAAGGTTTTTAAACAATACACAATAATGTAAGGTGTAGTTGTGGCCTAATGGTTAGAAAGCCAGACTTGTAACCTGAAGGTCATGGGTTTGACTCCCAATGCCGGCTTGCTTGAGCAAGGCACCCTGGGTGCTGCTGTGAAGGCTGTATGTTAAATGCAATTTAAGGACAATTTCCAAGAATGGGTTCTCATACTTGGCCTTCATGTCATTTCACTTATATATATATATATAAATTAAATGAGGATGTGAAGATGGAAGATTTCAATAATATACGTCTGAGGGTTCTGCACCAGTCAATTGAGCACCATTGAGAGCTAACTGACAGCCAAATTTTTATCACAAATACTCCAGACAGTTTGAATTTTGGACAAAGCCACGCTCTTTAAGATAATCAAGAGAGGGTAAATGGCCTACGCTCCAGCTACAAACATCCCCGATCTCTGGTTCCAGCTACGATACAATAATCTACACATCTTACCTCTAGTAGCGCAGGTAATGAAAAGAACAGGTCTGTAATTAAATTCATTTTCCTTCAGCTAAATATTCTGAGGAGATGAATGAGTCATCTAAGAACACATTCCGAATCCCCTTGTGATCCCTTTATTGGACCATAGCTGGAGAAAAACCATTATTGAGGTATGGAACCGTAGATTGGCTACAGTAGTCATGGAGGGTCAGAGTCTGCTCATGCCCTAAATAGACTCGGAACTGAAACCGTACATGTACAGAACTACTGCCAATTGGATTATTTGTGTAGCTCGTTCAGTGATGTGCATGCGCAAGCAACCAATGGAAGCTGAGCACCCTAATAACACCGAGGTTTTGCGCTAGCATTATCAGCTTAAAGTCAGCGCAACATCTTCAAAGGTGCATTTAATGCGAGACAGCAGACTCGCAGCTAAGTTCATCCCAGTGGGTTACAAGCGTTTCTGATGCCCCTAAATCTAGGGGTCTTTAATTTCAAACGAAAGAATAAATAAATAAATACATGAAATTAATGGCATAAATTAATTAATGGTATAATGGTATACATTTGGAGCAGTGTGTTTCCTTCCGTGCTTTGGGCATAAGTCACAGCACAAGTCACTCGCAGGTGGAAAATCAAAACAATTTAAAAAGCAAAACAATTTTTGGTTTCAAAACAATGTCCTGCATTTATCAAATCCGAATGTATCCCGGCAACCACCCGATTTAGGTCATTTAAAATGTTTTTTAAAGACAGAGCTAGTGTCTAAAATAAAAAAGTAATTTGGGTATAATTGGGCCACAGACGGTTAAAGCGTATGAGGTCATATATCATTGTGTGCATGAACGGAAGGCCCTGGTCCGTAATAAAAGAGGTAAAGGACACCCGAACACACATTTGGCACAAATATATAAGGATATTTCCAAGTGGATTTGTGGATTTATCCTGCAGATGGTTCTGTATACGAGCAGAAAACCGTTACGCACCAAAGAAGCACTGACCAATTCAAACTGCTTTTTACAAACGAAACATCGAGCAGATTGGTGGTCTGTGAGGAGCTCCCCGAGAACAGGAACTGAGACTGTAATATGGATGATAAAGACATTTTGAGAAACTAATGTCACTATGGTTATAATGACATTAATCAGCCGAGCAGCGGCAACGCCTCAGGGATCAATGGTTTTTCAATAGAATTTTGTGAAATGTTGAAATATATTTAGCGCATATTTCTACTCCCCCACAAAAGCCACTATATCTGTATTACATTAGACAAAGAGCCTTGAGCCCCTGAAAGTGTCATTTGAAGCTTCATGTTTTAAAGTTACCTTTCACCACAGCTTATGCACATTGACTCATGAGGTTTCATTTCTGTCAGGCAAACATTTGCAAAATGTCACCGTATAATTAATATCTATATTTAACTTGCCATATAGAGCAGATGTTTGAATTTCTTGGATGCGCAAAGTATTTTGTCTGTAGAACGTGACTACAGTAAATTTTCACGTCTTTAGAAGTTTGTTTTTAAACTTTTCCATTAATCCCTCCAAAGCATAATTTTCCATAGGTTAAAATTAATTTAACAAAACTCTTTTTCCAAACTACACGGACGGTATAAGGAAAGCAACTGTTTGAATACAATTTAAGTCCCAAGATAACACATTTAAAAATGCTATTTTGAATGTTCTAGAAACATTAAGAGTCCAGTTCTTTCAGACGTCGAATTAACGTTATTCCTTATGAGAATGTTATTCATACATTTGTTAATTCCGTAACATTTTTCAAACTTTCCACCAACAAATTAAGAATAATGTTTTGATGTATAGGATATATAATGTTAAAACTTCGGCTTCGGCCGGTTAATGTTTTTGATAACTTTGTGAGAACTTTAAAGAACAGTAGCCAATGTTCTGAGAACGTTCCCTGTCAAATGAAGTGAGTTATACATCAGGAAAGACAATCTGATATTAGATATTGCAAAAGCCACATCATCACATACTGATGTAGTGGAAGCAATTTGCAAGAACAGTATCCTTGAACATAACTGATGGGCTTGTGCATAGAAAAAATGTTCTGTCATTGCTTTGATTTGTAAGAAGTCGTCCTACTGTGAATCTGTAGGAAGATAATACTTTTCTAAATCACTCAACATTCCCGCAGGTGGTAATACAGCAGTGAAGGGCAAAGCTTTAAATGAAACTGCAATTGCTCACTTGTTCAGTTATTCGCTCACGCACAACATGAATTCGGAGCGTCCTGGTTACTGTAGATCTTTTTCTGCTTTTCCTGATGTTTGCATTGACACAGAAAACTAATAAAACTCGACTTCAAAGACTAGTACATGCAACATGTACTAAAAAACACAGGTGTACCTTTCTAAATCGTGTCCAGTCAAATACATTTGCACAAGGGCCCTAAAACAAGTTGTTAAGATGATCAAAAGGAATATGATACATCTCAACTTAACCTGAACAGAACAGGGTCTTAGTATTTAAAAGGCTGTGAAAGTATTATTTGTCCCCTTCGTGATTTTTGCCATCATTAGGTTCTGTTGATATTTCTAATAGTTTTGTGTTATTAACATCATTTGTTAATTATTACTAAAAGCGATTAAAATGGTTTAAGATCTAGTACAGTAGGACTAAACAGAATAATACATTCTCTATTATTTGCTATTTTGAGAATCAAATTTTTTGCCAGTTTTCAGACAAAATGTAACTCGCACAACATAGTGTTTTTGTTCAGTCAAAAAGAGTTATTTACAGCAAAAACCATTATCGTCTGGTTAGGTGTAATCTGCACATCTCTAGTAGCTCAGCAGAATCTATGCAGAACCAATAACTTCAGGACTGTAAGTATAAGCTGCTCTTTTCGCAGCATCTCTGCTTGATTCATGTCATTGACCGAGCCTTTGCAAAACATCTCATTCGGTGGAATTACTTCTGTGTTTCAGATCACTGTCCTGCTGTATCACACAATTACACTTTAGCTTCAGCTCACGCACAGATGATCAGACATTTTCCATACAACTGATCTGATATCCGAATCCTTCGCTGATAAAAAAAATCATCCATGTTTCATGGCAGCAAAACATCCATTGACAATCGCATGGTTTACCGTAGCTATGATCTTCTTATAGGCTAGATATTGGAATACTTTTCTCCTCCAAAGAAAATTCAAATGTGTGACTCATCTGTCCACGAAACGTTATCCCAAAATGTTCAGGGATCTTCCTGGTCTGATTTAGCAAACATGAGATGAGATGTTCTCTTGGTGATTTCTGCTCTGCAACATTTCCATGAAATCAATTTTTGCACCATCTCTGTCTTATTGTTAAAACAGGACCACTGAACGTATCTGATGCTAGAGGTTCTTGCAGTTCTGTGACACTTTTTCTGGGATCTTTTGAAACCTCCATCACTTTTCTCCAATTCCAGTTCTCTCCAATCGTAATAGCTTACGTGGTGGTTCAATGGGGTACAAAAACTTTAAAACGTGATGGCTTTTAAACCCTTTCAAAACTGAACTTATAACAACATATTCTTTCTCAGCTGTTCTGGAATGTCCTTAAAATCATCATGAAATCAAAATATACAAAGTTTGTTATTAAATATTGCAGTGTTTATTATACATGATTTATCCATGCACATCGTCTTTTTTTATCATTCACATGCCCTCGTAATCTCAAATAAAGCACTGAAAATTACTGCCTTTCAGAAATGGCAGACCTTCCCTGATGATGTCATTCCGAAGGCTTGGGCGGAGTCAGAGCCCTTAACCGCTCCGCTCTATTGGTCAGTTATTAAGGGGTTTGAAACGCCTACTTTTGTAGATCCAATCAATTCCCAGTGGGAAAAAACAAGCCATTTCTTTGCTTCACCCTGAATGATGTCAAACTCTACACTAAATTCAGTTGGAACTTTTGGTTCACACGGACTTTAAAGCTGGTGTACCCGTTGAAGTTTTGAGGGGCCACTTCTCTCTGATTAAATGGTTGTAACCCATATAAATCAGGATGTTGCCAGTATAAATTCACAGGACTGGTTGCAGTAAACCCCGCCCGTGCTCAGTCTCCTAAATCTAATCACCAACTAAAATTTTGTTGATTTATTTTAAGACTACATTCCTGAAATTACTGCAATTCCTTTTGCACAGGGGCAATATGGGTAATTGGCAATTTTTTCTGTTCAAAACATTTTGTGTTTTATCAGGTTTCCAATGAAATTATCGGGTTTAATGATGAAATTAAAAACTGAGGGAATCAGGAACAAACAGAGGCAGAGACAAATGCCTGTATATAGATAAGAACGTTCAGTTTAACTTCTACAAACCAGTTTTCACATTTTAGTTGTGGAAATGTTATAAAAAGCATAACTGGAAACTGGAAGGCAGTGAAGACCTCTAAATTGTTGAAGACACTGTATGTATGTGTGACTGTTGCTATAGTGATACCTGCTTGCTTTGCTCTTCTCTCTCTGTGTTCTCCACTTGTGGTAGTAGGAGCTTTTAATCCTGATGCAGTAGAAGGCAATAAGTACAGCGGGGAGAAGCACTAGAAAAGCAAAGAGCAGCCCGACAACCAATCCCGTCTGACCTGAGAACAGATATAGAATGTACAGCGGCCGTTAGACATGGGTCAACAACAATCACACAGAAAAGTGCTTACCAAATATCTCTCCCTCTGAATTATAGATATAAGAATGCGTGCACTGCATTCACTCTGTACTCTAATAATATCTATGGCTATGTTCAGAGTATAGTATGCTTCTATACCATACTCTCTGAAGTACACATTATGTATATATGTACATTATCATATCTGTAAATATGAACTACATTATTCAAAAACGGAATACTGTATCCCACAATGCAATGCACTACACTTCCATGTTTCTCTGTTTCGTTTGATTAGATCACCAAATTAAGACATTTTTGACACAAAATTGGCAAAAAATGATTCCCGAAGATTACTGCAAATAATATGACTTAAATAACTCAAATAAAGCATTCTTGCAGTAACATTAGTACAACATCACATATTGTATCTATCAAAATGTTATTCTTAAGTTGTTAATGGAACATTTTAAAAACGCTACAGAATTAAAAAAAAATGAATAACCTTCTTAAAAATCAATGTTTTTTTTTACTTAGTTGGGTAGTTAGGTCATGTGACAACAATGTAGCATAATCTTGTGTGAAATGTTTAGATTTTATTGCTGCATATACTGCAGTATTTTAAAGCAGGTGGCGTTCCGTATGCATGTGTACTGCGCAGTGTACAGTAAGAAGAACATTATTCTAACACAGCCCGTGCGATCATGAGGTGTGACACGATGAAACAAGTGTAACTAACAAATTCTGTGTGTATTTAGAAATTCTTAGAAAGCCAGACAGCTGAGATTAATGGTCAAGGTCGAGATAAGAGGTGTGACAGAAAGAGATAAAAAAGGGAGCGCGAGAAAGAGAGACAAAGCAAACAAGTGATAAAATCACAGATCAATCTATCTAGATGGATTAAAAAAAGAAAAAAGCGAGAAGAAGCGAGTCACATTTCCACTGGAAGCTGAAGGTGAACTTACTGTCATACTGTATAGGGCCGCTGTCCACGCTGCCACCCAATCCTGGTTTTTCGCAGTAGGGAGGGGCCCACCCGCGGTCACAGTGACAGTTGTTATTACTGTTACACACCTACATGAAAAACACATGACACACGGGAAACAGGAAAGGAAATGACATTTTGAACCGGGACGGGTGTAACGCTAGCGTCCCTTTTGCAGGGATTCACCTAAAGTGAAAACAGTCATTATGAACTCATCCTCATATCGTGTTGTGTTAAGTGGTAAAAATTCCAGGTCTCTATTCTTGAACGCTGAGGGTTGTTACCTGGGGCTCGATATAACTCTATATTCCAAGTCTTTTGAAGCTATATGCCGGTTGTGCGTAGAACAGGCCAAAATTTAGACCCTTGTGTACAGAAAATGTCCTGACCAATCGCTGTGTAATTCATGTAATGTTTTGGTCAGGTTTGTTATTAATATCATACATTAGACCTGGCATGATGCAACTAGAGACTCCATATTTGAAAGTTAACAAGCACAAATGTGATTTAACGCCACGGTAATGACTCGAATTTGAGCATACTCCTCGCTCAAGGCTTTTAAGCGGCTTCAAAAAGCTTGAAATATAGTTCATATATTCACTTACAGAGTCATGTGAAGCACTTTTTTTAGCTTGACAGTCTCTCCCAGGTAACAATTTTAGGCTGTAAGAACGTTTGCATTAGGTAACCAAAACATTACAAATGTTAATAAATATTTGTTATTGCCTGAATTGGATGCGTCTGCCATCTTTAAAATAAGTGAAATCTTGCTAACGACAATGTCTGATTTAACTGTCCAAATATTTTTGTATGACCAACGTATATTAAGCTGTTTTACCGATGTAGAAAAATGTGCTTTGCAATTGTTGCGATTTCCATTGCAACAATCGCAAAGAACATTTTTCTACAAGCCTTTTGGAGCGCAGGGCAAATATGGAAGACGCCCGCTTTCATCTTAATGGAATTTTTTTAAACACGGAATATTTTACACGCTTCAATCTCACCCAGAGGCAAGAGAGGCAGAGCGGACAGGAAGGAAAATGTGCTGTGTGCAAATAGCACGATCACTCACTTTATTCACCATCCACACACTTCCCTAAGCCATACAATCAATATGAATCAAATGATAATGCAAATGAATAATAAAAAAAGGCACTTTCTGAATCTCTAATCTCCCCTCAAAGACCTGTCGTATTTGACTGCCCTTTCGAAAAGCGTCTGGGTAAATAAGCAAGAAAGAAAGAAATAAACGAAAAGCCGACAAAAGCGTGAGGCAGAGAGGGCAAACGGATTAAGAAAGACAGGATTTGAGTTCATACAGCTCGGAGGCTGTTTACAACTATTTGACCAGAAAATACACAAATCAAATGCTATAGCTTTGCTAATATAAGAAAAGTGTTGGTTTTATTACAGGCAGTACGTGTCGGAGATGAGTGACCCGGGGGGCGGCTTTAAAGGATTTAAAGGTGTGAAATCGGCAATGAGTCAGTGTGGGTTATAGAGGAACTCTAAGTAAGAAGAAATACTGAAGCGTAGCTTATATTTATGACTCATAAAAAACAATACTTTTGACATCACTACTGTTTTCAAAGCGCAGAACTGTCGAATCTCAAAAACAAATATTTTCATCAACAATCTGTTCCCCATCGATGTATTACTTATTTCAAAGAAGAATTTCAGTCCTCTGCTTTACCAATAATGACTTTCATTGATGTTATCTCTGCTGTACTCAGAGCTGAATACTGATCATTACCGCATGGGTCATCGCCAGGCCCACACAGAACCCGTGCCTACAGAGGTCCACAGGATGAGCCACAAAGCTTACCTCTGAAATTATACACGGCATCTGCCTCTTGTGTCATTAATTAAATAATTTTGGCTAATTTGATTATGACTTCAGCTGCTAAGATTGTAGACCGAATAGTGTTTTCACATAAAAAAATCACCACCTTCATTTTTCCAAATTTGTTCATGCGATTACCTACCCCATGCCTGTGACACTGGGTGATGCAGGTTTCTAATGCGGTGAAAGAGGCATTTTGACATCGCCGGTCTTTGCACACCTGAAGGCAAGTGAAACAGCCAATCGAACGTTAGCACAGACATAAAACAAACAAAATATTGTTATTGTTAACAAACAAAATTATAGCCCTCTGGAACACTTCATTCTGATTGGTCAGTTGCAGTATTCTGCGGTCAAATATTTGTTTAAAGGACAATTTTGTTTTCTTTAGCAACCAATTAAACAAATCTGTGCTAGGCTTTGGACTCTCATACAACTCCACAATATTTTTGCCACATAATAAAATAAACATTTGATGTCCATTTATTTATGATAATATATAGGCTATATTACCATATACTTATATATGGAATAATACAGTCAGTCTTGCATTATTGAAAAATACACCCAGGCAGGGTTACCAGGTCTTGTATAAGGCTCATTATCCCTATACATGATGCACATTATTGATGTCTTATTGGCTGTACTGAATTTACAACATGGAAACAAATACCAAGAGAAAACACTTGCCTTCCCTTCTCCACATTTGGTGCCAGTCATGACCAGTCCCGGGTCGGGGAGATCGCCCTGCCCGTCCTGAGTGCTATAAACATACGTGCCCCTGCACTTAAACTCCCTGTCATGTGTGCGGATGGTGGTGTCTATGGACACAGCGTTGGTGCCCTTTGGTTTCTTGGCGGCGCTGTGACACTGTATCTTACCGCACTTGGCATCACTGTAATATTTAATGAGACAGGAAATGACATCAGAGGATCTTTGCTAGCGGTCTTTCCCACACAGCTAACTAACAATTGCTTCATAAGATGAATATGGTGCTTCATTTGAATTATTCACTTCATCACCCTTCGGTTTTCTGCATTTGAACCGTCCTTTTCCTATAATAACATGTTTTCTGTAAAGCTGCTCTGATACAGTAAACATTGGGAGAAGCAATATAGAAATACACTTATTTAAAAAATCCCAACAGATATTACTGAATTGATATCACCAGTCACAGTGTTCCTGTAGCTGAACTGGCAGAGCATTGTGATAGCAGCAGAAAGACTTCTCAGAGAACACACACGGGCTACTAAAAAACAATGCACTTCGAATACACTGTAAGTCGCTTTCAATAAAAGCATACGTGTAAATGAATTACAATAAGTGTCCTGAAATAATGATTTCTTTCGGCAATTAGGATATTTTCTGAGTGCTATTCCATCAAACAAAAACACTTTCAGCACCTGTAATTATATTAAGGGAAGAACAGACAGAAAAAAACTGGCTGTACAGTCTGTAAAAAGCACAGTTCATAACTGCTGATGTAGCCTCACTTACTGTAAACTGGGAAAATTTGCTTATTCTTTGTAAACGTGTAAAGGGACTCGCAAGAAAAAGTGGGACTGCTGTTACTGTCTACACCCAAACAGATTTTTCACGACTAAAGTCAAGTCAGCGAGTTTAAAAACAGGATACAGAGCTGGTCAATATACAGGGTGGGTGAAAAGTAACTAGGCATTAAAA
>JAZGTJ010015620.1:0-13247 GCA_036877575.1 Botia almorhae | reverse complement strand
GGGCGGAATATTACATCTGAAAGAGAGTGAGAGAGAGAGAGAGAGAGAGAGAGAGAGAGAGAGAGGAGTTTATATTAGCATGTAGACTGATGTTCAGATGTCTCTATATAAACTAGCACACAGACTTCAGCATGTTACCGGAGGACAAAGTCAGCTGCATCGATCTCTCGTCCACACTTGCTGTTCTTAATAATGCCTCCGTTTCCAATGACAGCACACTTCCTGAACTGGGCTTTGGAATAGGGCATGTCCTGCGGTCACAGCAGAGAACACATTCAGCACTCTAATGTCACGACAGACATGACTGCTGGAGATGGTTGCTAGGAAACGTTGCAGGTTTAGGGTTTCTAGGGTGTGATCACTGCGCAGGTTGCTAGGTAACATTTGCCATGATGCAGCTACTAACGCATGCTTGACTCATAATGTTAGGCAGAGTCTTTAATAAGAAGGCATGTTGGAATCCTGTAGGAAAATATCTCTCTGGATTCGTTAGGGTTGTTCAGAATGATGATAAAATTCCAACAGCGTAGAAATGATCACGACTATGGAAGTCTTTCATGAGACAGTTGAAGGTGACAGATGAAAGCAGCTCTCACTCACATTGGGGAACATTTTAAAAATCTCGGGGCTGATGTGTAAGATTCCACTGGTATCAACCTCATAGCGCAGTTTACTGCTAGCGGGAGTGTTTCTCTTTGTTGTAAACAGGAAGGAGGGGGCGTTGCAGCATCGTGACAGAGACGTCCTATTGGACAACAGAGATGATTTCATTACTTTGTTATTGATTCCTATTGGATACGGAGAGATATGACATCACTACTTTCTAATCACAATGAAATCTTATTGGACAAAGAGAGAGAAGATATTTAGATAAAGGACACAGAAATGAGCACAGGCAGGTGTGTCTGTGTTATTGTGAACTCACTTGAAACTGTTTATCGCCTCCTTGTTTTGCTGCCACTTACACGCCTGAAGGTTTCTCCATCTCTCGAACAGTTCTGATGTCTTCACCCTGCAAACACAGTGAAACCCACAGCCATGATGTAGGGGGGTTCTGGCTGGTTGCCGGGGTGATGTTACTGTAAGCAACAGCTCCTCTGGATGTTTTATAATGCGTTATGTGGTTGCTAGCTGTTGTAAAGTGGTTGCTAGGTGGCTGCCTACTGGCCCAGGTCTGAGTTTTGATAATTCAGGTTCTAAACAACTGTTCAAATAGCCCAATAAGAGTAAGAGGGACACTCTCTTTATCAAACACCACTGACGTGAGGAGAGTTTTCTTCTGCAGGTATTAAAGCTCTTTAAATCGATGCTCTTTACAGTGTGTGTAGATTCCTTCCAGACGAGACTTTCATCTGAAAATCTCCCACTGGAATCACACACACACACACACTCAAAAAACTGTCTGAGAGAGAGACACTCACATGGTGAGAACCTTCACATCTGTGATGTCCTGTCGCAGTTCTTTGCATGCAGTGGAATTAAAAGCCATAGAGCCTTCTGAACGCTCCAGATACCTGCCAGAAAACAGTGAGTCACAACAATGTTCTCTCTATCACCTGAAGAGAAACACAAATACTGAAGAACAGAGATTTTCACCAGGAGAACCTAAATGAAGATCTTGATCGGTTTTCTGTTTGAACGTTTACAATTGTGTCAATAAACCCTAAAGGAATTACTGATGACATTTCTAACACAAATGCACAGCTGGATAAACTGACATTCTTCCACGAATTTTAATCCACTAGCTCAAAACTATTCATTCTTGTTTGGGTTGCAGGAATACATCTGTATAAGGAGTCCAAATGATAAGAATTCCTTTAGTATTCATTAAGAATTTTGTCTTCTGATAGACAAGACGCATTTGAAGGTCTGTGGAGAAACATGAAAGACACAGTTACAACACAATGAGAAGAGTTCTCACAGATTAAAATCTCCTCACCTTGATTGTGAAACAAAAATTCAAACAATTATGCTTTAGAAAGATGGAAATGCAGTAATATGAAATAAATAAAGTGTCAAATATGAGAATGCATTGAGTTCTCTGTGTGTCTGCGTCTCTGTTTCTCACTTTGAGTGTTTCCTCAGGCAAATCATCTCTGAATAACATCTTCAGTGTCTCGTGTTTCCATTGTAATGGAGTTTAAATGAGCTATAATGATGTTTGGCCAGAGTAACTTACTGATACAGAAACTGAAGTCTCAGTTAAAGCCAATTCAGCCTGTCATTCATCTATCAGCACACTGATGAGGACTCAAATCAAACCCCACTGACCCTTCAAATGATCATGAGTCCAACACCACATCACTGCTTATCTTTTGTGTATTCCTTATATAATTATTATCAGAACTGTTTAAGATGACTGGATTTCATCATCTTTCATAAACAGCACACTAAAAGTCAGTCTGGGTAGACAACATCTTATAATCTGGAATCTTTATTTATTTCTAGTAGTTTTTTTATCAGAGTGTTGTTGCCTGGAAAGACTGAAACAGTGTAGTTACCATTAATCAAAATAATCTTTTAAAATGAACAGCAATGACAAAGAAAGAGTGACACAAACTAAACAAACATGAAAGGCTGAGGCAGGAGAGACTGAAACACGATTCATACATCTCTGACTGACGTGACATTGTGACATGTGAGTGTACTGTACCCTGAAGAGGTGCACACTGGATAATCTGATCACAGTCATCCTCAACCACACACAACCTTCTGTGAGACCGTTGGATTAAAAGAAAAAACGCGATAGACAAAAATCTTCTTGTCACATCAAAGACAGCAATGTGCAAGCAGGAATCAGACAGAGGCGTGTTGAGATCACATGATGCACGCACACACACACTCCAAAACACAAACTGTTTGCGTGCACACATACACACACACACTGGTGTGCTGTTGTCATGACACACACAGGCGAGTTGTGAGGGAGGGGGGTTAGAGATGCATAATGGGATACATGGAAAGAGTAACAAGGACCCATGACATCCTAAGAAGCAAAGATCTCCCGACCTCAGGGAGGGGGCGGGGTGAGGGGACGGAGTGATGGGGTCAAAGGTCAAGAGCAGATGGAAGGTTGCAGACAACATGCACAAACGAACCGGTAGTGCACTGAGAGCAAAAGCAGTCGGACCCTCTCAGAGCAGATGAAAAGACGAAAGAGACATCCTCAGGGGCGCAAGGAGGTGAACCAGAAATGCCATCAGTGTGGCCTACCTTTGTTTCTCTTTTTTTTTCTTCTGAATATCAGCTAGGCAGGGCGTGAAAACTATGGAGCTCTGAGCCTCTGAGTGTGG
This sequence comes from Botia almorhae, assembly GCA_036877575.1. Taxonomy (NCBI): domain Eukaryota; kingdom Metazoa; phylum Chordata; class Actinopteri; order Cypriniformes; family Botiidae; genus Botia; species Botia almorhae. Next base: position 9,954 of record JAZGTJ010015620.1, on the reverse strand, counting down.
AAAATTCTGACGGACACATCTGTCAAGATGCATACAAGTGGGTTAGGTTTAGAGTTTAATGACCCTTCCAGTCCTGACTCAGTACTGAAAACCACAAGAGAGCAACAGCAGGGTTCCTTGAGCCACTGTCTTATTTGTGTTCTCATAGTGTTTGAATCTAAAAAAACTGAGGTGTAAAAATGATGTTTAATTACCAAACCTTCTCCTACATTACCCATAATTCTGAAGGCAGATCCACCGATCGCCGTTACCTTAGAAATGAAAATTGTGCCAAAGAGTTTAGAAGTAACCTGCCCGCTGCTAAAAAGCATCGTGAACATAAACTACAGCCAATTTTAATAATCATAGAATGTTTTACGCACAATTTATTGTGCCGTTGTTTCTAAATGGATTACATCATTCACAATGTTTCATGGGATGATTCGTTCATTCCCACAGACTCTCTGCAGCATTTAATATATACTAATGTAAACAGTCCACTAATTTATGTATGGAATGCCCAAATAACCTTCTGTATTAGCCAAAGTGTGCAGGATACAATGTATCTAGTTGCAATTACCAGCGAAATCTTCTACTGGACTGCCAAAAGTGCCAAAATAAGCCCTTAATTTACTGCATCTGTTCTTTCTATTGCCTCCGCTGAAATGAATGGAAAAAATGACTTGTGGAACCCAGACTGCTGATAAAGCGAGCGGTCACTGCTGCGGTCACTGCTGCGGTCACTGTTGCAGTGAATGCTGCAGTCACTGTTGCAGTCACTGCTGCGGTCACTGTTGCAGTCACTGCTGCAGTCACTGTTGCAGTCACTGTTGCAGTCACTGTTGCAGTCACTGCTGCAGTCACTGCTGCAGTCACTGTTGCAGTCACTGCTGCGGTCACTGTTGCAGTCACTGTTGCAGTCACTGTTGCAGTCACTGCTGCAGTCACTGCTGCAGTCACTGTTGCAGTCACTGCTGCAGTCACTGTTGCAGTCACTGTTGCAGTCACTGCTGCAGTCACTGTTGCAGTCACTGTTGCAGTCACTGTTGCAGTCACTGTTGCAGTCACTGCTGCAGTCACTGCTGCAGTCACTGTTGCAGTCACTGTTGCAGTCACTGTTGCAGTCACTGCTGCAGTCACTGCTGCGGTCACTGTTGCAGTCACTGCTGCAGTCACTGCTGCGGTCACTGCTGCGGTCACTGTTGCGGTCACTGTTGCAGTCACTGCTGCGGTCACTGTTGCAGTCACTGCTGCAGTCACTGCTGCGGTCACTGCTGCGGTCACTGTTGCGGTCACTGTTGCAGTGAATGCTGCAGTCACTGCTGCAGTCACTGCTGCAGTCACTGTTGCGGTCACTGTTGCAGTGAATGCTGCAGTCACTGCTGCAGTCACTGCTGCAGTCACTGTTGTAGTCACTGTTGCAGTCACTGTATTTCTCCTTTGGAATTATAAATGAAACATTAATTAGTGCTGGTGCTCTGATTGGCTCTGATATTAATAGATGTTTTTTCTCCACAGTTGCTCATTTCTGCTGTTCTGATTGGCTGATAAGTTTGGATGTGTCTCCAGTCCACCATGCAAGGGGCATGTTCAACTTATCATTCATTATGTGACATTCTCTCTCTCATTCTCTCTCTGTCTCTCTCTTTCTTGCTCTAGGGTGTTAGTTGTGTAGTTGAGAGGTTTCTGTTCTGTTTTGTACCTTTTCCTTCCATTTCTGGCCGGCTTCATCCCTCCATCATCGGGGTAACTAATGAGGCCGCTCCAGTTGCCCACCTCCTCTCCTTTGAGGCGAGTAAACTGTTGCCCACTGATGAGAAAACGAGGCAGGTCGTTTAAACGTTCATGAACTCCATCAAGGCAGAAAATGTCAAACACACACAGGTTTGTATTGCTAGATTTGGCTGCATGTGAAGAGATTATTGCTGGTTTAAAAGAATCCAGTGAAATCTGTTTCAACATTTGTGTTTGTTGTCAGTAAATTTCCTGAGAAATGACACGACAGAGAAGCACGTCAGAGCGTCTTCATATTTACATGAGTCCAACAGCACCATTACACAAAATAATCAAGCAGCTCGTCAATGCTGCTGTATTGATTTACAGTGTATGAACACAGGCAGTAATAATCACAGTAAGAGTGAGTACAGTACAGCTGACACCTTCTCTCTGTCCTCTCATACTTTTGCTAACTTTAGAGTTCGGTATCTAATGTAGCCAGACGTGATTGTGAGTTTGAGTGGAGTGTGACCGCCCTGAATGCGTATTAAGAAAGAAAGTAAATATGTTCATTTTGACTTCACAATGAATTCACATTAAATCTGTTCTGCTAATCCAATTACACTCCCAATAGCACAGACATGCTCTTAAAGCATCAGCGGTCACATAGACATCAGCTTTATTTAACTTCCTCTATACACTGACCCACACAAAAAACACTAACTCGGCTACTCCTGCAAAGAGCACAGAGAGAGGGAGAGAGAGAGGGAGAGAGAGAGACAGAGAGAGAGAGAGACAGAGAGAGAGAGAGAGAGAGAGAGAGAGAGATCTGAGCAGATAATAAAGAGGTCATAGCTGAAGATGCAGCTGAATGTCAATACTTTTACTGCATGGATCAGCCACTCAGCAAATCAATATCTCCAGACCGAGGAGGATATTTAAGCCTGGCACAAGAGTGCTGAGATTTATCCTAAATCTAGAACCAGTGTGAATGGAACCTAAATTAACCACAATAACCTTGTTTTATGTCCTCATATCACAAACGTCTATACACAGCAGTCAGCTCTCGTCCTGGCCAATTCAACTGGTCCAACTGGTCTGTTTACATAAATAAGTGTGACACTGCAGGACAGCTTTACAAATGATCCAAATAAAATGATAAAGTGTTTATAACTGTTGGAAGTTATCATTTCAGCCGGCAGGACTGTTTAATGGGAGTGTTTCATTCTGTGCTGTAAATGCATTAGTAATACACACATCTGTTAGTGTGTTTGCAGGGGCGGCATGTAGCGGATCACAGCAGAGCTGCAGTAAACATGTGTTTGTCACAGCTTCAGTGCTGAGCTGTGAATATCAACAGAATCACACACACAGACGGAGACTGAAGGAAAACCGTGAATTTCACCGTTTATTTTATTTGGAGTGATTCAGCAGTGAACATGTGATCTTCATCAAAGCCTAAAAAGACTTTTTCTGTCACAAAAACCTCTCATTTTCTGCCCCTCCCCTCCAATCACTTGTCATAGAGGCCTCTTTTCATTATCCAGTCGATTCCTGATGTTTTCTTCTTGTGAAACATGTAGAAATGCATCACTTTACAAAAGTCAACTGGCTTATAAACACTGTTTCATGCTTCTCCATTTGCTTTCCATTTGCCCTTGTTGCTTCTGGATAATATATCAGTCTAATGCATACACTAAAATGATCCAGTAAATATCTAGTAGATATTAAGCAAAACAAGCCCCCACTGACCAGACCCCGCAGAACAGACAGTGAGATACAGGCCAGTATTCATGCAATCTGTGGCCATCGGGCTCTGATGTCATGAATCCTGCGTGTGTGTTGAGGTGGACGCAGTGGGGGGAGGGGGGTCAGGTGGGAGTGTGAAAAAGCTTATTTCAGCATATGGGCATCTGCTGGGAGGCAGGAACCATAATGCACTGGGGCGCTTCCTACCAGAGACGCCATTTTACATAGACAAAACACGCACGCTCGCACTCAAACACCCTCACAATGCTCAGCCGCATCACAACGCTTTGCCAAAAAAGTCTAAATGATTCACCTTCCGGGACATTTTAATAGTGTGATGTCATTTCTATTTCAGTGGCTCCAAAAAAGGCATGAAGAACCAGGACTGGTGAAACATCATGATTCAGATACATTATTCATCACTGGTGCTTGAATCTAGGCTACGTTCTCCTGCAGAATCAGAGGCTATATATTAGATTTCAGATTGAACACAACTGTAAGACGAATCTTCTGCCACAGGGGCTTTTATATGCGACTTTCTGCTGTCACACAGGTTTAGGCAAGATGTATGAGCTGGTCAGAAGGGCTGAATATAGATAAACACAAACCAAGAAGAGAGAAAGCAAAACAGAATAGAAACTGGACTAAAGCATCTTGCTGCATAGACAGTCAGTCGAGAGACTGTGTATGGCATGAATCAATGGCTCTTAAGTTTTCAAGCAAAACTCATCACATGTGAGTGTAACATGACTAAAGCATATACAAGAACAACAGCTGCATAATTGCTTTTGTTTCAGAGTGAAAAGAGTCTGTTTTCACATTTTGTTTTATATATTATATCATTAATTTATTTAATACTCATACTTATTAAGCATGCACCATTGATATAAACAATAACGACGTTACCTTTTAATATAGTTTTTGCCATAGAGGATTTGCTGCAATAAGGTGACCAGTCCAAAAGCACATATGAAAATAAAACAAAGAGATTTGTTTCCCAACAAATCTCTACTAGCTGTCGGGTCCGAGTAGCCCATCCTTTAGTAGGACTCACAGCTGCCTTAATAAAGACGCATGCAGGCACACCCGCGCGTGTTTACCGTCTGCAAGCTGAAGCGCATCGCAGGGTCCCGTATCTTAGACACGGATGCGCGGTCAGTCACCATAGCAGCTGGGGTTCGATTTAGTATCGCAATTGATCAATCTGTCCTTGCATGCGTCAATTAAAGCGACATCATAGCTGTCCCCTACGGTAAATCTTGCGTTTGGATGAGGATTATATCTCCATGAGCCATGAATAACACGTAAAGACGCGACACTCCTTCAGAAATGCGCGTCCAGGCTGCGGTGACGCGCTCACTCTCTCATCAGCACCAATGAGAGTTAGAGAACTGCAGACACATGCTGGAGTCAAAGCTTCATGATGCGGGTAAAGAGGACTCGTGTACAGGGACGTGTTGGTGCTTTGAATCGCAGTATCACAGAAGCTCGTTTTGCCTTTTGTCTCTGGTTCGAGTCTAGACGTTTTTGGCAGCTGTATAATTTATGAGCGGTGAGCTCTTGCAGTTAAAAGACCATTTTAAGGACAAATCGATTAAACTGCTACACGATTTGTCGAGCTTGTTCTCCCAGGAGTATCAAGCACTTTCCATTGACGTGTTGTTTTTAACTTAAGCTAATCATAACTATTGCAAAAAACATAACTGAAGACTGGAGACAATCAAAAATATTCTATAGGTAAACAAAATCTGATAATACAGCTAGACTTACTATATTAATATAGAATACACTGTAGCTACTATATTATATATAGTATATCAATATCCAACCATGCAAACATTTTGTTTTGTTCAGTTTTGGCCTGCTGCCTAGAGAGTCTGAGGTGCCCTTGAGCAAGCCACCTTATTGCCCCGTGTGTGTGTGTGCGTGTGTGTGTACTAACTGGATGGGTTAAACGCAAATGACAATGACCAAGTATGGGTCATCATATATGACCAGCACATCACTTCTTCTTTTTTGCATAAAATTGAAAGCAGCTAAAAATATATAAGCAAATTCACCTTACAGTTAATGACTCTTCAGCTCAATTCACTTTTATTGTCACGGGTGTAGCAGCAGGGAAGTTTAAAGATTCACACACAATTTAATACAATAAATATAATTTCTGGTCGACAGTATATCAAACGTGAGGGAGGGATTTAGTGGTTGCACCGGAAGAGCGCGGGTGGTGTTTTAATGGTACACCAGCAGCTCTTCCGGTCTCTTTCGGATCAGCTCTGAGGAAAGATGGTGAGTGTGAGAGGGGCTCGTTTCAATCCTCCGACATCTGTCCACCGGCGCTGATTTTGAACCCAACACACACACTAACACAAGCATATACACTCAAGACCCAGAATCAGCTCTTATACTCGTGATGTGACGACACGCCGAGTTCAATAGATGGGTTTGTCAGTTAGCATGTAGCTTAGCCTTTGAGGTGAGATCGTTGTAAAAATGGCGGTGTTAAGTCTAAATTAAAGTCAGTGTTCAAAACGAATTGAGGGTCTCTCGGTTAATCCGAGACTCTAGTTGGCTGTGTGAGGTTTTCAGACCAGGGTTTCACAATGACATGCGTTCGTGTTTCAGATGGGTACAATCTCTGCAAACGTGTAGCGGTGTCTCAAAACCTAGCGAGTTCCCTACATAGACAACATTTCTGGGCATTTTCTGAGTAACCTAGAGACGGTTAAATGAGTGAAAGTGGTTCTCAAAGCTGAACAGTGATGTGATTCCCATGTTTTCCAGACGAAGGGTACGTCGTCTTTCGGTAAGCGCCGCAATAAGACGCACACGCTGTGCCGCCGCTGCGGGTCTAAGGCGTATCACCTGCAGAAGTCCACCTGCGGCAAGTGCGGGTACCCAGCCAAGCGCAAGAGAACGTGTAAGTGGTCCAGTCCACGATAACGGGCTCGAGTGTGTATTTGATGCGGGCTCGAGGGGTGTCAGTCTATGTCCATCTGGGTTACATTTGTACGTGCACAAACTCAGTCTGGCTTACCAGTGATGTTTAAAAACAAATGTCTGAACAAATGAGTGTCCAGTGATAATTATTGTAAACTGAGGTAAGTCTGTGATGTTTGTGGACAGGCTGCTTGTAGAATACAGGTGGGACGAGGCTGTTCATTGTGTTAATGGTATATATGTTCTGTTTGTAGACAACTGGAGCGCGAAGGCCAAGAGACGCAACACAACTGGAACTGGCCGCATGAGGCATCTAAAGGTTGTGTTCCGCAGGTTCAGGTGAGTTCAGCTTCAGTTTGTGCTTCAGAATGACTCGCTGCTGTTTCCTTCTGGAGTTTTCAGATGCTTTTATGCAGCCAAACATGTTGAATGAACGTGTAATTCCTGTGCTGTGCTTTATACATATAATGACTTCACTGTATTACCGGACCTGCAGGGGAGTGTGTCAGTGAAAGGGCTGTTTCTGTACTGTAAGACCAGAATCATGACGTTTGACTGAAATTATAATGGACAGACAGTTAGGACAGATTTAGCACTTGCTTACCAATGATGTTCAAAAATAAATGTCTGAACAAATGACTGTCCAGTGATAAAGATTGTGTGCTGAGGTAAGCTGTACATATTTAGAGTTTTGTGTGCTGCTGCTGTTCAGCTGCTGTGTCTGATCGTTTCCTGTGTTCACTGAAGTGTGTGTGTTTCAGGAATGGATTCCGTGAGGGAACGGTCCCCAAACCCCGTCGGGCAGCTGTAGCTGCATCCAGCTCCTCATAAACTGTGTTTCTAATAAAAGTGATGTTTCAAATGTCCGTCTGAACGCCTCTGTCCTATTTATCATGCACACACATCTCATTTTATTTCCAGACAGTTAAATATGTAAACAGAATTGGCTTTTGTTAATTTTTAATTAAAACTTTATTCAATTCAGACAATCTAAATACATGTTATAAGTGTAATGTGTGAGGTGTCAAAAACTGAAGTACAAGCAGCAACCTACAACCAGTGAATGAGAATCTTGTGACAACAAAACATGTAAAAAGAGCAAACAAAATTGTAAACCATTTAAAGTGCATAAAACAAAAACTAGATGTGATTGAGTGAGGACAACATTAAAGTGATTGTGTCAATAAACAGAAAAATGGTTTCAGAGTTACTGCAGAAATATTCTGTGAACAATTGTGATTGGACGTGACATGTTGCAGTTAAAACAGCAAGTGAGTGTTTTTCAGGTGCATAAACCCAGACCAAATACATGTAGACTCCGATCAACTGAAGTTGTTCTGAAGTTCTCAAGTCTGTGGAACACAAGTTCTAGACCCAGTACTGTTTGGAAGTGATAGGGGGTGCGTGGTGTCTGTGTTTGGGAACGTGGTTCTGAGTGACGTAACTTGGGTCATAGTAATCCCATTCCAGAGCAGACGCCCAGCCCGGGAAACCATCGCTGTCCACCGAGAGGATGCGCAGAGACACGCCTATATAAACAATTCAGAGATCACAGAACTGAAACTGCAGTTACAAACACGATGTTCTCCACATTCATTTCCACTGCATGATAAAGACCATCCAGAACAATCTGCTGAACTTCTCAAACTCCACAGACAAAACAAGCCATGGAGATTTGGAGCAACATGAGGGATGTTTGATATGATTATTTAGTATCAAACTTTACATTAATCTATGAGCTACATTTAAATCCACCTCTAGACAGACAGGAAACAGCACTAATGTGTATTATGTGATGCTCCTACACTCCACCACTCAAACGTTTAAAGAACGTTCACTTTCACACATCTTCATAACATCACACTGACCTGCGCTGGCTCCGAAGTCACTGTCCAGTCCAGGGCCTCCAGCTGTGGGGCTTGATGCTGGAATATAACAGGAGTTGTCTGGTGGGATGCTGCTGGCTGACTCACACTCCACACAGATCTTATCCATTGTGCTGCTTCTGCGCATGGAAACCATCGGCATGGAGAACTGTAACCAGTGCAGATAAACAGTTTTGTTATGTTACTCCCAGTTTGTTTGTTGACTGAACACCGACACTAACTTTTAAAAATGTCTCAGTTTTAGCTGAATGCTGAATCTGTTTTTACATTTATCTCTAAGAAATCTATCACTAAATGTTCATCTCACACAAACGCAGACTTCTCAGACTGAGGGCCGCCAGATACAGTCAGTAGTTCAGAATTACTTCATTAATTAAGTTTCAAATAGTTTTGCATCACATCAGATTGTTTGGGGGGGTTTGGGGGAGCACAAAGTGATGCTTCCTACACTCCACTTCACCAGTGTGCTACAGTTTTCCTACCACGTTTGGAGTCGCATGCAGTGCGGGTGAGTTCGGTGGCACCATGTTTATTCGCTCCGTTTCAGAATCACTGGACTGCAGCAGAACCGGGGCGCTTTTCCTCCAGTTTGGCAAGCGCAGTGACCCGGATACGGGATACGTCGCCCCGCCCGGGTGTAGAAACGCGCCGCGCTGTCCGGTGGCTCTTCTCTCCGCAGAGGAGGTCAAGGACGAAGTGATCGGTGGCGCCAGCATCGGCTCCGAAACAGAAACATAGTTGGTCTTTCTGTGCGGACCGAACAGACGCTCGTCAGAAAAGCGCGTGATTCTTTGGCGGGCGGACACACATGAGTGCATGAGCGACATTTCGGACCCGCGGCGCTCTCTCTTCCTCCGGGTCAACAGAAAGAGTTTATAACCCACAAACAGACAGTTGATGAGCAGCAGCAGAACCACGCAGGGAATCAGAACCAGGATCAACAGGGCCAAACTGGACACCGGGAGGCCCTCGGGAAAGCCGGGTGAGGGCACAGCCGAACCCAGCTGCGACATTTCATCCCAAATCAAGTGTGCGCGAAGAACTTTGATCTTGATTTAGTATGATCACAATGATTATGTTTTATTATTATTATATTGTAAAATAATATCTATAAAACGTCTAAAACTGACAGTCGACAGTGGAATCACAGGTGTGCTCCATTAACATCAATTAATCGCGACGCTGACTCTGCGCGCTCAGTGTCTGTGTGTGTGTGTGAAGCTTTTCAGCCCTTAAAAAACCAACAACAAACAGCAACATCAGTCTTACCTCACAGATCTCTGTATGTTTACTCGTCTGTTGTGTTCGCAAGAGCTCATAATGTTCAGTATGTAAACGCGTTTATTCAGGGCGTCCTGTGTCTGCTGCCTGCCATGAAGGTTTAAGAGTTTCAGCTGAGCTCAGATCAGGGCTGTGGGTTTCCATCTAATGCTGTGAGTACTTGCAAAACGCCCGAGTAGGTCAGAAACAGCGTGAACTGCTCACACTGTTAAAGGTTAAGTACAGTTTGAAGGATGTTGTATACTGTATTCAGTATTTCTGCGGCTTCTGTCGGTGCAGTACCTGTGATATCCAGAAGATGACGCTAAACCAAAGGAAGATATCCAGATTAATTGATTTTAATAAGGAACGTTCTTGTATCCAAACTACACTGAAATGATCATTACAGGGATATTAAAGTGAT
>JAZGTJ010015619.1:0-13248 GCA_036877575.1 Botia almorhae | reverse complement strand
CACACACACACAAAACCTACACCACTCCTCCTCCCCTTCATCTCTACCAATAACATTCTCCATACAAACACATGCTTCGCTACACATCCTTACATTTGTATATCCATTTATATACATACGATATTTGTACATCTATATATTTATTAATATCTGCATATTTACCCATAGCACATCTGTTATCTGCCACATCTGTATATTGTAACATCTATATTTATTCACACCTGTATATTCTCATATATCCTCATAGAACATCTATATAACTGCCCTTNATTTATTTATTGTACATAATTCATAACATTGCACACTCTGTATATTGCACTTTCTGCTATTTGCACTTTTGATTAGATGCTAAACTGCATTTCGTTATGCTGTATTCATACATGTGTAATGACAATAAAGTTGAATGTAATCTAATCTAATCTTATATCTGTAGCGGGTTTAATGAGGGAATTTTGAGCATATTCGGCCCAAAATAGGTATTTACTCCAATCCTCCTGGTTGGACTGGCAGTAGGATCTTAGGAACCTGGTTATCTCTTGGTTGAGACGCTCTGTTTGGCCATTAGATTGTGGATGATACCCAGATGTGAGGCTAATGTTTACCCCTAAACTCTTGAAAAAAGCAGACCAAACTCTAGACGTGAATTGAGGTCCTCTATCAGTAACAATGTCCTCGGGTAACCCATAGAATCTAAATACCTGGTTGCATAACAGTTCTGCAGTCTCCATGGAATTAGGCAATTTAGTTAGAGGTATCAGTCTGCATGCCTTGGAAAACCGGTCAATAATGGTTAAGATTAGGGATGTCCCAATCAGGTTTTTTTGCCCTTAAGTCCGAGTCTGAGTCATTTGATTTTGAGTATCTACCGATACCAACAACGGATCCGATACTTCTGTAATACATAAAGAAAGAATAAAGAAGAGCGAAGAAACAGATTCAGGATGTTCATTATTTTTTATTTAATTCAGCTTACTTTAACATTCAACAACTCTGTTAACAAACAGAGCACTTTTGTAAGGTAGCTTAAACAATCAAGTAATAAATAAATTCTTCACTTTTGGACTTTAGTGCAACAGTAAATATAAAGAAGTCTAATATAAAAACAAATACCACCTCAACTTAAAATACCCGGCAGGAATGTAAACAAATAAAAAAATAAAAGTGCCACAGTGTTTGCAAAGCCAGTAATATGCTTTTAGGAACTGCACTCCTAACTCTTACTGTCATCATAGTAGTAGCCCTAACCCTAACCCTAACATCTCTACCTTGTCAGGTTTGAGCCTGTTTCTCTTAGGGGTGTTTTTTTCTGAGAGGAAGGTCTGCACTTGGGTTTCTGCTGATGTGGTACTCATGGACCATCCCTGTGACTTCCTCTCTTGTAAGATTTTCTCAAAGGCGATGTCCAGGCTGCTACATGATTCATGATGTGGTGCCTTGCTCACTGGCTCTGCTGCAGCCTCATTTTCCTCTGGCACTGCACTGACAGCCCTCCTCCCCTCTGTCTTTGCCACCTCCTGGATAAGGTGTTCCTTTGCAAGCAACAGGTTGGCTGACCTTGTGAAAAAGCTAGAAACAGACACCACATAGCTCAGCTCTTCAGTTAGGCAACTGCCTACACATGTACTCAATTAATAAAAAATTAAAAAATCTAACCTTAGAACTAAATTACCCAAAACCAAATGAACAAGTGAGTAAAAAATAAATTTGCTTAATTCTGGTGTCTGGTGATGACTTGACTTTATATAAACATGATGTACAAAAGGTGCATTTTAATTTTACAATACTTGCCCATCTTTGTATCTGGGATCTAGAAGAGTGGCGATGTAGAAGAGTGGCTCAGTTTCAACATCAGCAAAGCGCTTCTCCACTGCCTCCAGCAGAGTCCTCTTCATTGTTTTTATTCCCTGGTCATCAACATCCTCCCGAGACAGAACACGCCTGAGGACTAATGAGTGAATGAATGACTTAATGAATACATGGGATTATAGTTTGTTTCAAACAACATCAATAAATGTTACAGTATAAAGTAATAAATAAAAATACAAATGACCTGTTATGGCAGGGATCACATCAGCTGCAGTTGCAATCTCCCTGCTCACATCCTTGGTCAGCTCTTCAAAGGGGTACACATCAGCAGTTTTATTAATCAGCTCCCACTGGTGATCTGTCAGTGTTGCTGGAGTGCGCTCAGCTGCAAAGACACTAAAAGCACGTTTTTGTTGCAGTAGGCTCTGCAGCATGTAGAGGCTGCTGTTCCATCGTGTCTGCACATAAGAGAACATGATGCACTTTAATTTTGTGCAAATTAGTTGCAGAGCACGTAATGTATTAGTGGCTTACTAAATCAAGTGTATGGGAAATAATAATAAAATAGAAATACTTTAAAGAATGTTACGAGAGGAATCTCACCTGTACATCTTGCTGAAGGCGCTTGATATCCATATTTAGGTCCATCTGTATGTCTTCTAGTCGAGAGTAGGCCAACGGGGAGTGTTTAAAATGGCCTACAATCTTCCTTGCGTTGGCCAGGGTCTCTGTAACGCTGTGCTGAGACAGCAGGCCCTCATGCACACAGAGTTGACAGGAATGGGCGACACACACTCAGCACCCCCATATCCCTCATAGCCTTCTTCATATTTGCCGCGTTGTCACACAAAATTACGTGGACCCGTTGCTTGTCAATTCCCCAGTTGTTTAGCATCTTTTCCATTAATTGCTGGATGCGCTCTGTGGTGTGCGATCCGCGAAATTCCTGGACATGTAGGGTCGCACGGCGTAAAACAAAACTTGAGTCAATCCATTGTGCTGTAAGGCTTAGTAGAGACATGGGAGCTACGGACAAACTCCAGATGTCTGTGGTGAACGAAACATGGGGTACATCTGATAACAGGACAAGTAGTTTGTCAGAGCATTCTCTGTAAAATAGTGGCGAGACGGCATTTCAAATCGAGGTTCTATGTGCTCCATAAGCATAAGAAATCCAGGGTTCTCTACAAAGGCGAATGGCAGGTCACTCATTGCGATCATTTGTGCTATCTTGGCTGTAATGTCCTGTGCCTTCGCGCTGTCACGGGGCATTTTTTCTCTCCTCTTCAAACTCTCCTGCAGCGTGAGCTGACTCGTCTTCAACTGGGTTGCCTGGGTAAATTCGCTGTATTGTGTCGGGTGTTTGTTTTTGAGGTGCTGTATCAGGTTTGTTGTGTTAAATGTAGCCTTTTCCTTTCCACCTCTTGCAATCCCAAGTTTACATATCTCACAGTTTGCTATGGCAATGTTGTTGTCATCAACTTTATAATACCTCCAGACCACAGACATACTTGCGCTTTATGCTTCAAGCTGTTTCCGTGTTTTACTTGGCCGGCATTTAACCAATAGCGTCTCTGCAACAAAGTGATGTCATGCCGCATGCGTTGCTGTTTCTGTGTGGAGTCAAGAGGTCTAACTCTGTGCCACCGCATAACTATAGATGTGTTAAAAAATAATAAGAATATATACATATATATTCGAGTCCTGATCAGGAGGTAACGTCCGATTCCGATTGAGTCTGAAACCACGTGATCGGCCCGATTTCCGATTACGTGATCGGATCTGGACATCCCTAGTTAAGATAGTGGTATGGCCTTGTGACGGGGGTAGATCGGTAATGAAATCGATCGCTATGTGAGACCATGGTCGACGAGGGGTAGGTAATGGTTGTAGTAATTCAGCAGGACATTGCTTGGGAGTTTTGGAAGTTTGGCATATTAAACATTGTCTGATGTATGTGATAGTTTCTCTAACTAGGGAGGGCCACCAATAGCGATTCCGGAGCAGATCAACAGTGGCGTTAATACCCGGATGGCCAGCGTTAGGTAGATCATGAACTAGAGTTAAAAGTCTTCTTTGAAGGGTCTCAGGAACAAAAGTTACATTGGGTGGGCAATTTGGGGGCGGGGAAATCTGCTCATTGATCTGGTTAATTTCAGTAGAAATATCCCAAATTACGGGGGCTAGTAGCAGTCGATTGGGAATAATGGGTTCCTCAGAAGTTTCTTTGGGAATCTCTTTCACTTGACGAGAGAGAGAATCTGCCTTTACATTCTTAGTGCCGGGACGACAGGTTACAGTAAACTGAAAACGTGTGAAGAACAGGGCCCAACGAACTTGTCTGGGATTCAATCTCTTGGCATTGCGTAAATATTCTAAATTTTTATGCTCAGTGAGTACCAGAAAAGGGTGTTTGGCTCCATCTAGCCAGTGCCTCCACTCCTCCAATGCTAATTTTATGGCTAGCAGTTCTCGGTTGCCGACATCATAGTTACGTTCAGCGGAGGATAGTTTCCTGGAAAAATATGCACAGGGGTAAAGCTTGGGGTTATCACCTTGCCGGTTAAGATAGGATGGCACCTACTCCAGTGTTTGAAGCATCTACCTCATTTACAAAAGGTAATTCAGGGTTAGGATGTCTCAAAATGGGGGCTGAAGTAAACCATTTCTTAAGCTTGTTGAATGCTCTCTCTGCAGATTGTGACCAATTGAGTCTGCCTTTACCTAGTTTAGTGAGGGCTATTAACGGGGATGCTATGGAGCTGAAGCCCCGGATAAACCTACGATAAAAATGTGCAAAACCTAAAAATCTTTGAAGTTCTTTTTTCTGTGGTGGGTTGTGGCCAATTGGTTACTGCTTCGACTTTTTTCTCATCCATAGCAACACCTTCGGGACTGATTATATATCCAAGAAATGAGGTACTCGTTCTATTAATTTGCATTTCTCCAATTTGACATATAGCTGATTTTCTATTAAACGTTTTAGAACTAATCTGACCTGTTCAATGTGTTCTTCAAGGGAATCAGAATAGATCAGGATGTCATTAATGTATACTATTACTCCTTTTTCGAAATTATCTCTAAAGATGTCATTCATGAAAGCCTGAAATACTGAAGGGCTATTAGCCAAGCCAAAAGGCATAACGAGATACTCGTAGTGACCGGACGAGGTGGAAAACACGGTTTTCCATTTGTCTCGCTCACAAATTCTTAACAAATTATAGGCATGACGTAAATCCAATTTAGTATAGTACTTTGCTTGGCGTAATTGTTCTAGGGCTGAGGGCACTAAGGGCAAAGGATACCTGAATTTAACAGTAATGTCGTTAAAGGAACGATAATCAATGCAAGGGCGTAGTGTACCATCCTTCTTCTTTACAAAGAAAAACCCAGCTGACACAGGGGAGTTGGAAGGTCTAATGAAACCCTTCTCTAATTCTTCCTTAATGTAATTGTTCATAGCCTTAGACTTGGGTTGTGACAGTGGAAAAATTCTGCCTTTAGGAAGAGTAGCACCGGGTATTAGGTCAATGGCGCAGTTGACTGGACGATGAGGGGGAAGCTGTAAAGCCATCTTCTTACTGAAAACTTCACATAAGTCCTGGTGGGGCTCAGGAATCTGAGGATCTGGGGTGAGAGAGAGTTCAACATTAGATTTCAGTTTGATACTTGAGAGGCATGTTTGGACACAATGTGGGCCCCATCGTATGAGTTCTTGATCCTTCCATGAAATAACGTGGTTCCATGGTTCGTGTTGTTGCAGCCAAGGTAATCCGAGAATAATATTGTGATGAGCAGATGGTATAATGAAGAATTGCAACTTTTCTTGGTGCAATAAACCTACTGTGAGGTCAAGTGGTTCTGTGAGTCCCGTAGATCCGTCTCCTCCTAGCGGATGTCCGTCTAGTGCTTGCACTGTTAATGAACAATGTGAGAGAGAAATAGGGATATGATTCTCCTGAGAAAATTTCTCTGATATGAAGTTACCTGCCACCCCGGAGTCAATCAGGGCACTGGTTCTCATTCTCATTTAAAAATTGAATGCGTCTAGCCCGTTCCTGAGGACTGAGGTGAGTATAGCCCAGCTACATGGTTTCATCAGTAACTGGATCATTAGACATGGACAAACGGTGAGTATATTTGCGAGATCATAACGGGTTATCCAATTGAATCGCCAGTTCAATAAATTGTCCTAAATCTTTTCCTTCATCCTTGCAAGCTAGCTCTGCCTGTAATTCTGCATTCAATTCTCGTCGAAAAATCTGTTTAAGTGTATCCTCTACCCAGTTAGTTTGTGCGGCTAGAGTTCTAAAAGCGAGAGCATATTCTGCAGCAGTCATTTTGTCCTGGTAAATGCACATTAATTCCTCTCCAGCACTCTTACCTCCAACAGGGTGTTCAAAAACCTCTCTGAAACACTGAATGAATATTTCATATGAAGGTATAGTTGAATTATAAACCGCTGTAGCCCAATCCAAAGCTCGCCCTGTGAGCAATTAACAAATAAAGGCCACTTTGCTGGAGTCTGTGGGATATAGGGCTGGTTGTTGCAATAAAAACAAAGAACACTGTAACAAGAATCCCTTACATTTACTAGGATTTCCATCAAATTTCTCTGGAAAGGCAAGATGTGGGCTTACCAGAGAAGTTTGGGCTGCTGTGGCGTTAAGTGGCGAAGCTGTGCTTGAAGAAGATGATTCAGAAGTGGTGATGCAAGCTCCCTGAAAAGCTCGCACTAACTCCTCAGTTAACGCCGTTAACCGAGCTAGTTGCTGCTGGTGGAGAGCGAGCTGCGAGGCTTGTGAAGTGATATCTAAAGACATCTGAGCCAAAGTCGCTGGACCCCGTGTTGGCGAAGTCTTCTGTAACAAATGCTCAGAAGCGTTTGGATCCGTCTGCAATAATTTAATAAGAGATGTCAAATCACAGCAAAGAATCACAATGGCAGGCAGCAGGTTTTAAAAACGTAGAACAGGCAGAGGTCAGGGCAGGCGGATAACAGTCATACAACAATAAACAGGCTAGGGTCAAAAGGCAGGCAGAGAGCAATTGAGAACCAGGTATACCATCCAAAAACGGTACACAGTGAATCAAACAGTAAAGAACGCTCAGAACACCTGCTTAATGGAAAAATGTTTAATTAGGCCCAGTATGAGTGTATGTTATACTGTGAGCTTGATATTTTCCCTCACCACAATTACATAATGTGTAGAAAAGTGACAAAAAAGTTTTGAGTCATGCACAGATCCAGGCCATTTTGCTTGAGATATGACACTCAACTCACACAACATCTAAGAACTTTAAGTCAGTCTACTGCATTTTGTTTCTGAATTAATTTCCTTTTTGCTTAATATACTACTACTAATCTGAAATATGAATATATCTGAAATATTGTTAATATTAATTTACCTGCACAATTTATGTTTTCTGTTCACAAAATCGCCTTAATCGAGGGCCCTGATAGGAATGTGGGTGCAGTCTATAGCACCAAGGAATGCTTATTTGCATGATCATGTATGCATGTGTTACATGGACTCAGGAGACAGCAAATGCGGATCCATATGCAATTTATTAATAAAAGGCAAAACAATACAAACAGGAATAGCAAGGAAAATCATAATCCAAAAACAGAGCAAGAGATCAGGGCAGACAGCAAGGTTTCTGTTACGGTGAGTGCTGGGACAGTTGTGTTTGTGTAAAACATAAACCAGGACGCGGGACTAAGTAAAGGATATTGAATTAAATAAACACAAACATTAACCGAATAACAAAAAGGGACGACAACATGTGCAAACAGCAGTGACTAGTGAAACAACAAAAGACAAACCAAAACCAGGTGACGGTATCCAAAAGGCCGATCCAAAAGAGAGTAATCCACAAGGGTAAGCGTAATTCAAAAAACCAGGCAAGACGAGAATGATAACAAGACTACTAACGATGACCAATAAACACTCCTAACCAACAATAACCCACAAGAGACAACCCAAAACCCGGAACTTAAATACACACACCAATCACACAAACACAGCTGAAACCAATGACCAAAAACAGGAAGTGACATAAAAGACAATGACATCATACACAAGCGACCAACACTAAACGTCAAAATAAGAGTCTTAGCGCTCCTCGCTAGTCGCGGGAGCTCGGCTTTGTAACAGTTTCAAACAGTAATCCAGACAGGCAGTAAACAGGGCAGGCAGCAAGAATCAAAAACATTTATAATTTTCAAAATACGTAAATAATTCACACGTGACTAACAATATCAATCTAAAAAGCAAACCATCCCATTTTATATTAAAATCTGAAAGCTCTTTATATTAATTCCATAAGTTACTCTCCAAAAAATTAAATGGACATGACTGCATTTTGTTTACTTAAATTAAGCCTGCTCTGGATCATGTCAAATTATTACCAATGAAATCTGGCTAATTGACTAATCCACTTGCAAAAAACAAACCCTGATTTGCTGATCTTTGTTGCGTGGTTGTGAACTATTTGGAAAGGGTGCATTTTATGCATTTTGCAGACACTCTTATCCAAAGTGACTAACAATGCATTCATAATAAACATTTTATCAGTATGTGTGCCTCTGGGAATTCAACCCACAACCTTTTGTGCTGTTAACACAATGCTCTACCAGTTAAGCTACAAGAACACAGCACCACAGCTCACAAGAGTAGAGTGTCGTCTGTTAGTATCTTATTGAGGGTTGCGGTTAACCCTACCCCTGTAGTGAGACGTCAGGTTAACCCTACAGACTCGTTTGACAATTTACATACAAATTTAAATATTCAAATTCAAATTTTATTTGTCACATACAAAATCATACACAGTACGACATGTAGTCAAATGCTTTTATGACTGTCTTACAGAAAGAAAAATGTAAAGTTAAATGTAAAGTACAGTATTTACAATCTAATATGTAGACAAATATAAATATATATGTACAGATATATATTTACACATATATCTATATACATGTTTAAATATGTATGTAGATCTCTGAGTGCAAATACAAGTAGTGCAAGTTATTGTATGCGCAACAATCAGCTGAGCTGAACTGAGCTGAGGTAGAGTGTTGTCGTGTGGGGATATGTCCAGAAAGTCCAGATCTTAGGTGTTCTGGTTGAGGGCCCGAATGGCCTGTGGGAAGAAGCTCCTCCTTATTCTCTCTGTGTTCGCCTTCAGGGAACGGAAACGTTTCCCTGACCGCAACAGAGAGAAGAGTCCATTGTTGGGATGGCTGAGGTCCTTCATAATCTTCCTGGCTTTGGTCCAGCACCGCTTGCTGTATATAGTCTCCAGGTCAGGAAGCTTGGTGCGGATGGTACGCTCGGCTGATCGCACCACCCTCTGGAGAGATTGCCTGTCCTGTTTGGTGCTGTTCCCAAACCAGGCTGTGATGTTTCCCGTCAGGATGCTCTCAATGGTGCATGTGTAGAATGTCTTTAGCACCTTTGAGGGCAGTTTAAATTCCTTCAGCCGTCTGAGATGATAAAGACGCTGCCGGGCCTTCTTCACCAGGGTGTTAACGTGACAGGACCATGTCAGGTCCTGCGTGATGTAACCTAGGTACCGAAAAAAGGTCCACTCTCTCCACTGGGGTCCCGTCAATGGTGAGGGGCTGGTAATTCCTCTCCTGCTTTGTGCTAAAGTCCACTATCAGCTCCTTTGTCTTGCTGACATTCAGGAGAAGATTGTTGACCTGGCACCATGTCTCCAGGTTTTAAATCTCCTCTCGTTGTTATTGTTATTGGAGATCAGGCCCACCACCACAGTATCGTCTGCAAACTTCACAATGTTGGTGGAGGTGGAAGTGGCCACGCAGTCAAAGGTGTACAATGAATGCAGCAGGGGGCTCAGAACACAACCCTGGGGGGCTCCAGTGCTGAGGGTGAGTGAGGGTATTTTATTTCATAAAATATTATGAAATATTTTAACAGATATTGAATCGGTTGTGTCTATTATTTATCCTGTTAGAGGTCAAGCTCTAAAGAGGTAAAGATTACTTACGCTATTATTTTTCTTATTACTATCATTATTGTTAGTTTTTTTATGCTTCTTCTTCTTCCGCTCTTGCGTCTATGGCAGCCCATACTGTAGAACAGTATGGTAAAAAGTTGTGAAATTTAGCACACAGATTGAGGCCAGTTACCATAGTCTCTACCTCAACCCTATAGCACCAGCAAGAATTCAAAGGTTTACTCACATTTATTCTCATAAATTCTGAACTCTTAGAAACCAAATAATTTTATCCTCTAATTCATTGGCTTGTGATGTTTCAAACAAACCCTATAATGTTATTTTCTGTCATGAAACTTTGCCCACCATTTAAAAAAAACTTATTTTTTTGAACTCCTAGGGAGTTTGTATGATTTGCATGCAATTTGAAACCATTTTTGTACACAGCCTCTGCAATTTTTTCAGAGAGCATGCAATAATGGATATAAGGCTGTATCTTAGCAACACTTAAAGATTCACTTCTTTAATCTAGCCTACATATTATATTGATTTATTACTCAAATCCCTTAAGGGATTGTTAGGCTGCATTCATTAGGTAAACCGGAACTGGGGACACTTACCATAAGAACAAATGTACTGGCTCCAGTCTGTCTGTCTTTAACTTCTCAAGGTCCTGTAATCAGGTGGAACTAGACTTTATCCAGATCAGATGTTGGGGAGCTGGGATGGGACAACCCTTTGAGACAGATCATTGGGAAAATGATGGACTTTTTTCTAGATAATAGATAATAATAACTTCCTATTATCTATTTACCTACCTTCAGCCAAGTTAGATTCTATATTTTTATTCCCTGCTCTGTCACAGCAGCGGGATGTTATTGTTACAATTAGTAATATTATGCTTCTGTTGCCATCTCTGTCTCTGTAACATTCCTCAGTGCTTGACATATTATCACAAAATCAGACCCAACAGTTTTTAAATCAATATTATCAGCTCTCCGTTTATAGACAAGAAAGAAAATTTGCAGCTTTAATGTGCCAGAAGAGAACTGGCCCTCACGGTTAAGCTTAGTTTCCCTCAAAGTTTTTCTCTATCTATACATCATTGGAGCTTTGGTTCCTTGCCACTTTCACTCTGACGGCTTGCTTACTGGGGACTGCTGACATTTAGCTTAGCTTAGGGTTTTGTAAATTGTTATTTTTGCTTCTAACATAATGATATAATTTGCGGTCCTAAAGATTTATTTTGTTATTCTTTTGTCTCCAATTCTCTTTCATTTTGTAATTTTCAGGTATTTTTTATTGTGTATGTTTTATCCAGAAAATGGAGCATAATTGGAAGCAAACAAAACTGGAGTCATTCCTAACAGCATTAAAGAAGAGTTTCAAATGACAGAAAGTCCTTAAGAAGCTTCAGATCTGCCTACTTTGCAAATCTTTTAGAAGAAAATAAACACAACCTTGGATATTTATTTGATACAGTGGCTAAATTAACCACAAATTAAAGCCTCAACTGCTTCTGACAGCTGTCAATAACACAGCAGTGACGATTTTATACATTTCTTTAATTACAAAATAGATACTGACAGAGAAAATAATCATAAACATGCAAATGCTTACAACACAATCACATCAGATGATGCATTATAATTTGTCTAAGAACACCTCCAGTCATTCTATATAGATAGAGATGAACTGTCAAAAATAATTAAATCATCTAAATTAACAACTTGTATGCTAGATCCTATACCTTCCAGGCTGTTGAAAGAGATGCTTTTTTTTAAATATAGGTCCTCTGCATAGTATTATTAATTCATCATTGGTGTTGGGATATGTCCCAAAACCTTACAAACTGCCTGTTATCGGACCCCTTATTAAAAAACCACAACTTGCTCCCAGGGAACTACAGACCCATCTCAAATTTACCTTTTATTCAAAAAACCTGAAAAAAGGTTGTGTCTTTACAGATCACCTATCACCCACCATCTGGTCCCAGAGATTGCATCCAGCTGACTACAGGTCCTTGGGGAAACGAAAGACAGACAGATTTTGATGTGGAGTCAGTACATCTGTTCTTATGGAAGTGTTCCCGGTTCCGGTTTACCCAATTAATGCAGCCTAATAATCCATTAAGGGATTTGGGTAATAAATCCTATGTGTATGTGTAGGCTACTTTAAAGAGGTGGGTCTTTAATCTAGATTTAACTGACCATGTATCTGCCTCCCAGACAATACTGTGATGACTGTTAGTTTGGGTGCCAAATACAAAAAGGACCTACCACCAGTCCTCGGTTTCGAAATTCTGGGTATTATTGATTGGCAATTAGCAATTATTAAATCTCAAAGTGTTCTAGGAACAACCTAGAACACTTCTGTTTGGTCTGAATTTAGTAGTAGTAGTAAAAAGGTGCTAGTCATCCAGGTTTTGATATTGACTATGCATTCTGTTAGTTTGGTGAATTTATGCGTATCGTTGGGTCTAGAAGAAATGTTCAGTTGAGTATCATCAGCATAACAATGAAAACTAACTCCATGTCTTTTAATAATTAGGTAGCATGTACAGGGTGAAAAGTAGAGCCCCAAGCACTGAGCCCTGTGGTACTCCATACTGAACTGATTGGTATAACACCTTTTCACTCACAGCAACTAACTGGAATCAGTCTGATAAATATAATTGAAACATGCCAGTGCAGTTCCATTTATGCCAACATGATTTTCAAGCCTGTAGAATGCTGTGGTCAATAGCGTCAAAGGCTGTGCTAAGGTCAAGTAAGACTAAAAAAGAGATGTAGCCATGATCAGCTGACAAGAGCAGATCATTTGTCACTCTGATGAGAGCAGTATCTGTACTATGATATCATCTGAATCCTGACGGGAAATTCCCGCAGATACCATTTCTTTCCAGGAATGAAACATATCTATGAAGACACCACCTTTTCCAGTATTTTTTAAATAAAAGGTACATTTGAGATGGGTCTGTAATTTACTAGTTCCCTGGGATTAAGCAGTGTTTTTTTAAAGGGATCTGATAACAGCCAGTTTGTAAGGTTTTGGGACACACCAATGATGAATTTATAATACTATGCAGAGGATCGATAATTTTTCAGCAACCTGGTAGGTATAGGATCTGTTATTAAGTGTCTGATAAACCATTACATCCCACATTTTGGTTTCCCAAGACGTGTCAGGTCTGACAATGGCACACATTTTAAGAGTGAGGATCTGAGAACAGTTGAAAAAGCTTTGGGCCTCACACACGCATATGGTGCAGTTTATCATCCACAAAGTCAGGGCAAAGTTGAAGTTGCTGGTAAAGAGGTACAGGTGAATTCGTAGAGTACAAAAAAGAGTGCAAGAGACTTTGCTCAGCCACAGTTACAGGTAATGGTTTAGTTAATGGCCATTTTTCAGCTTCCCCAGAGAACCCCATAATGTCCACTTTGGCATTGGAAAGTTGAGTCTCGTCCACCACTCCTCTGG